>PVIC010005187.1:0-58896 GCA_004025085.1 Thryonomys swinderianus
AAAAAAAAAAAAAATAAGACAGCAAGGGTCCTCTCTGTCACCATTTTTGCCCCATCATTTTGTTTCTATTTTGCAAGAAACTTGCTTATGCTTCTTCTATTGACATACACAAAGGCTTTGGACACCTAAAATTTATTTTTAGATCTTTACTTTTCAAAGCCATGTTTCCTTTCTTGGGAAGGGAAATTTGTTGGGGGAGAGAAAAGGCAGAAGAGAGAGAGGAAGGAGAAAGGGGGGAAAGGAAAGCAGCAGTAGGCACCATTCAATCAAAGAATGGAAGACAAGTCACTCACCTCTGGACTCCAGACCGAGGAGCTGTCGGTGGCATAGGAATCTTCAAATCCACGGGCATTAAATGCTGTTTCCGTCTCCAAGCTGCCCTCTGTGGACTGACGGCTGAGGCTGTGAGCCAGCCTGGTCTCCGGGTGAGAGGGGCCCTCTCTTCCACATGGGGACTGTGAGGGAGTGCCGATGGGGTGACCTTCGCAAGACAGAATCTCAGAGGAATTCAGCTGGCTGGATCCATCCAAATCTAAACTTGCAAAAGCAAACTATTTCAAGTATATTTTTATATCTTTCTACCTAGGAAAATCGAGCGACTTCAATGACAATGATGAACCCCTCAAAAATGAAGCCCTCATACCGGACGTGGTGGCTCATGCCTGTAATCCCAGCACTCGGGAGGCAGAGACAGGAGGATTGCTGAGTTTGTGGTAGCTTGCCTGGGCACCATAGTGAGTTCAGGGCCAGCCTGAACTGCAACGCGAGACCCTGTCTCAAAAAGCAAAAAAAAAAAAAAAAAAGAAGCCCTCCCCAATAACACATGCAGAAACACAATTCCACCCTACGTGGACATACTCCATCCCTATCACCAAAAAGACCATTCACTCTGTACGTGGTTAGAACTAGGTTAATACTTGATAATAATGAGTTTAGACACTTATGTTCAAGGGACGAAAAAACCCATTCACATTCTGTTGGCACTGATAGTTGCTTCCGGCTTCAGGGATAGATCGGCAAAGCAAAAATAGTAATCTATTGTGGAGCCCACAAAGTGTTCTGACTCCCCTCTCTCTGGCCTTCATTGCATTATACTCTGCTCAAAAGGCTTCCCCAGGTTTCCCAGGTAAAAAGTTTCTGTTTGATCCGTAGAAAGAACTTTGGAATTGGTTAAGATGAGCTGGGTTTAAATTCTACTTCTCGCCTAAGAACTTCACAATGTTCAAACTCTCTGAATCTCTATTTCATTATTTTATTCATGTAAAAATGATGAATCCACTAAAAAGTCACTGTCAACCCATGAAATGTCACCTGTGTGACAGCCTCCGGGTCTTCCTCAGGGACGGGCCTTGATTTACCCTCTGGTCTGAACCTGCCTCCTCCATCCCAGCAACTCCAGTGCATGCTGCTTCCCAACTTCATGACACCCTGGTCTCCCCGGCCCACAAGGATGTGACTCCTAAATCTTCCATCTACAGTGATGCTGGAATCCTGCTCCTGAACTTTCCACCTCACGGATCCAAAGCCCTAGCAACTTCTTAACCAGCCCACCCCCTCTCATGTCAGTGTTTTTCTCTGACTTCAGTGTTATACTACTCTCTCTCTCTCTCTCTGCACCTTTTCCTTCCCCTGTTTATTCCATTCCTGGCCAACAACGTTGCTGGCAGGTGATAAAGAAAAGAAGTCATCTCCATTCTGCTTTACCCCGGACACCCACAGCGTGGTGACAATGCTTTTCTCTCTGGCCTGTGGTCACTTCCAGTCACCCTCACCCTCGGAGACACAGATGAGACCAGAGAAGGGGAGGACAAAGCAGATGTCAAAATCGTGGCTTTTTCATATACTGCACGACCACAGTTGCTTTCCCTGTTAGTCTCACATCCTCAGCTAGAGTATGAGCTCCCTGAAGACACCAGGACATATGCATCTGCTGCAGACTCTGTTTGCTGACAGACTCTCATTAACCCTAACCCTGGGCACATGATGAATTTTTGAAGCATCTGGTTCTGCTATAACACAGAGTGTAGGTGACTGTGGTTTATCAGACAGTGCATTAGCTCTTACAGTAAAAACCCCGGCTTCAAAAATAAATTTTTCCTCTGCAGTACACACAAGAACATTTTCAGGCAGATGTAGACTTGGGGGCACAATTTCAGGCTCCCAATTTGGAATTTGGCAAAACCACAGCAAGATGTTGAGAAGTTCCCCAATCTGCCTTGCTATTTTCAATAATTCAGTTCCAGCTTCATAGGAAACTACAAAAATTTTACATGCATGCTTTCAGCTATTTGTATTTTGTCAAATATACTTTAAAAGCCCATAGCAAATGACAGAACAAGAGAAAGTCCACATGCAAAAGCTATAACATAAAGCAGAAATTTCTTCTAAATCTCCAATTAGCACACCCATTCCTCACATGCATGAATACATAAAATGTCCCATTAAACAGTGGGTCATCCATCAGTGTATGTAGCACACAGCAGGATTTCAGCACAAAACTTTACTTTACCAAGAAATTACTTTCATAAAATTGTCTCATGACTTTAACTCCTATGGTGATAATACCTAGATCAGTAATAAGGGAATTTTCAACAGCCACATTAAGCCTTGAAATGTTATTCATAGCTGAAAAATAGAAGAACTATATGAATGTAACAAACCATTTTCCATGACAGATAAGCAAGTAATAAATTAGAAAAACAAATCTGGGCTCAAAGCAGTTACAAGGCAGTAGGAAAGGAAAGGGGGTTTATTCCCATGAAGCAGCCTTCCTGCGCTTCTGAATGAAAAAAGACCATGTCACCTTAGACATGTGCATGAAAGTAGGCACCTGTTTCCACAGAAATGTATCTTGACTTCATAGAAATTGTAAATGGTAATTATGTCATACTGATATTTGATCAAAAAATTCCTTTCATTAGTTCACATCTCACTTTGATGGAAGAAACTATAGCATCCATTACTTTCCATTGTATTCCCAACCCTTCTTCCCCATCACCAGACATATAAAGACTCTTGCTTGTCACCTGCGGTCATCAGCTTCCTATGTCATCCTACCTGGGCTGCAGGTGCCAACTACTCTATTGAATGCTGATCCAAGGGCTACTGTGGGGGTATTTTGTAAGTATGATGAAGCCCATAATGAGCTGACTTTCAGGAAGGAGATCATTCCAGACAGTCACGTGAGAGACTGTGGGAGCACTGAGCCTTACTTCAATACGTTTCCCCAGCACTGCAGCTTTGGTGCCCACTTGAGGGTTTGAACCCACTTTTCCTGACAGGTGCCTCATTACTCAGAACCCTGTGTTTCTGTTGCCTAACCAACTTCCACAATCACATAAACCAGTTCTTTGCAATCAGTCTCTTGAAGTACAGGTGGACACACACACACACACACACACATCTTTTATACAAGCGTTAGTAGACCTATGCATGTGTTTCTACTGGTTTAAGTACATATTATTATTAACATATCATTTCACACAAAATTGAGCATAGGTTTTGAAAAATCAAGTTGTTTTTATGTCAGCAGGAGGACAAAGTTGAACCTTTGTGAAACATTCTAAAAATGAACCCTTCTTAACTTGCAAAATAAAGTTACTGGGGCAAAAAAAATCCAGAGTGTGAACCATTATTCTAAAGCCCCCCTGTTCACAGCCAAAACCTTCACACTCAGCCTCTGATTCAGATCACTTACACCAAACAGCCCACGATGTTATCAGGAATCCATAGGCAAGAAGTATGCAATAATACAAAACCAAATACATGGGACAAAAGGGTGTCCCTGAGAAGAGGGTGCTGATAATCTCTCCACTAGGTCCAGTGTGACCTCACTTAAGATCATAAGACGACCTGCCTGGAGATCATCTGTGGCTCAGCTGTTACTAGATCTTTAATTTCACTGTCCAATACTTCAAAATGTATTTTTAAAGAGGAGGAACGGTCTATAATTAAACTTGACCTTAGGAAATATATTGATGGTAGAATGAAATAGCTCAGTAACTAGACAGCTTCCCCTCCAAATTCTCTCAAGGATGCATGCCTACTCTTTTTGTTATTCTTTATCACTGGAATAAATCCACAAACTTAAAGATGAATAAAAATAAATGACAGAAAACAAAACAGTAAAAATTACATTAAAATTTCCAGGGCATTTGATAAGCTAAAAATGGGTGTGTAGCTATATGCTGGTTTTCCTTCAGAATTTACAAATTATTCCTTTGATATAGGGGACTTTTTCTTTTCTCTAGTAGTCAGATCACTATCTGTCTTTTCTATCACTATCTGGCAAAAAGTTCAGGATTGCAATTGTAACAAGGAATAAGCTGTTGGTAGTTCCAGAAAGGACATGGATTGGGTAGTCGTCATAATCCTCGGAAGATCAGCCATTTATGTAAATCAGAACCCAGACCCATGGGCTGCTGGGAAATGGGGCTATCAGCTTTAGAATTATGACAGGTGATTCCTAGGGAATTAATTAATTTTCATTGGCTAACATTTGCCCTGTCAGTGGAGAGAAAGGAGCACTCTATACAACCCTAGAGAAAGAGAAAGACCAACCAAAGGAGTGAGGAGCCAGGAGAAGGTCCACAGTCACCACCACACTGGTACTTATTAGCTTACTCTTCCTAAGATAACAGCAAAATATCTACTGTTGGCTGATGCCAGTAAGTCAAACTAAAGGGTGGATAGCAACCATACCCTACAAAAAACCAAGGTTTGGTTTGTTAGTTCTTTTTTTTTCCCCTTTGCTCTTTGTTGCCCACTCTCTCCTCACCATTAAATCCAAATGTCTTCTCTTTTTATTTTCTTTTAATTTCTGTGCTCACCTTCCTCTCTATCTAGTGTTGAAAATAAGGAAGATGAATATTGTCTCCTCATTGGTTTTTCTTACCTCAGACCCCAAAAGGAAAGAAGGAGACAACTAGAGAAGTGAGATTGTCAAGACCGAGCCACATGAGAGGATATGTAACAGCTGCTCCAGAATTTACTAAGTTTTCCTTTCTGGTTTTAGATATGTAGTACAGCATCTAAATACTCAAAAAAAAATTCTCGCTGTAGACCAGGTCTAGTCTAGATAAAGAAACAATGTGATGCAAAGATTACCTGCACAGGGGGACACTTCAGTGCTGTCTTCCTCTTGGGGACTGAGTGGCCGCCTGCATTTTGGCTTCTGTTCCACTCCGGTGGGCTTTCCTTTCTCAGAGGCCCTAGCATGGAAACTCTGGGACCGGGACACAGAAATCTCAAACTGTTTGATCACATCCTCGTCACTGCCAGAAGATGTGGAGAGTTCTTCATCATCCCCAAGGCTGTTCGCTGGAAACAAACAAGACTTGTGAGTCCTCTGCGTGGTCTCCATGATCCAACACAGAGCCAGCCAGCCCATCTGCAAACCAAGAGAAGACTGTGGACACTCTGTCTGCATTCAGCAGGTTCCACTGCGAAGAAAGGACTTAAGGCACTTCTGAATTACACACTGGAGTCCAAGGGATGAAATAAGAGAAGAAATTCCATGAAGGGAGTTAGAGATGGATGGCTAGGGCACAGCCTGGGCAGGAGCTGGGTACCCATAGTCAGCCCCACGCACCACAGCTGGGAACCTGGCAGCACTGCAGATTTGCCATGTTGCCTGGAAGATCCACGCCTGGTGGTGGGATGTTTACCAGGATATTTTCCTTGTCTGCAATTCTGTAGGATATATTATTTCGCCTCTTTTATTACAGCACACAGACCAAGCCCCACTTCAGAGACAAGAAATGCATCATGATTGGAAAACACAGTGAATGCTTACATTACTACAATAATCTTATTGCACTAAAAGACACATTGGCATGAAACCCCCTCGAAATACTCTTCTTTGTTTCAAACATATTTATCTCATCAGCTTTGACACATTCCAAAACAGTTCAGCAAGCCCTGTCTGTCTTGCACGGCTGTGTCTGCCTACGTGCCTTCCAGTTTCCAGCCCATGAATGTAGACTATTCGTGGGCATCTGCCTCTGGTGAAGAACCAGAAGCTCCATCATGCCAGATCCTGTGACTGAGATGCATAAGTCACCCCATTGTGTCTCCATGATCCTGCCTGTCCATTAAACACCACCTGACAATACCACTCACCATCTTCTGACCGTACTCTGCACGTACTATCAGTAAAGAGGACTTACGGAACTGCTTCAGAGAGTGACCAGTCCATGGCATAAGTGTTAGAAGCAAAGGGGAGTCTTAGAAGAGAGATGAACAGCAATGTGTCTTTCACTGTAACAACTTTTAAAAACTAAACATTCACTATATGTTGCAATCAGATTTTATACTTGGAACTAACATTTTTCAACTCTCCCTAGTTTTAAATATTCATTGTGTATGTGTGTTTTAACTCACTTATACTACAAGTGTTTTAAATCTCAGCATCAGGAACTCAACCCAAACTCTTTAAATTATTTTTAAATAAATGTTATTGGTTATATTTGCTGTTTACAACATAATGTTATAGAACACATGTAGACATTAAAATGTTACCACAGTAAAGCGAATTAATACATTTAACCTATCACATAGTTTTCTACACGTGTGACAGTAGGAGCTAAACTTTCTATATTTAACAGAAGTCTCTAATACTATACAACTTTATAGACTAGACTCCTTGTAAGGTACATAAGCTCTCCAGACTTGTTTATTGTCTATATCTACTACTTTGAACTCTAGGGTCTACAACTCTCTGTCCCTGGTATCCTCCCCTTGAAAATCACTACTTTGTTAAGTTTCTGCACAACTGACTTTTTAAAGGATTCTGTATAAAAGGGAGGTTGTATGAGTTCTTCTTTGTGTGTCTGGCTTATTTCACTTACCACTGCGCCTGAGCTTGGAGGCCAGACTGCTAGGTTACACAGTAGTTCTATTTTTAATTTCACTAGTAACCTCCACACTGTTCTCCCCAGGGGCTGCACCAATCTACATTCTCACCTACTGTGTGTCGGGGTTCCCTCTTCTTGTTATCATCCACTTTTTATCCTAGCCATGCTAGTGAAACATCAAATTAATCCTTCTGTTTCACTGCACCTTCCTCAACCAGCACACTAAACCCCTTTCAGGTTACCCAGCATCCCAGGATGGTTTCTGCTTTTGAATTATTTGCCTTGGATGCTCCTTCTGCCCCTACCTCAAACCACTGGACTAGTTCTCTTCCACAGAGCTAATTTTTATCTTTGTTCTCTTCTATAACTTCCATGAACGTTAAAATATCACCTATTTTGTAAACTGGTATCTTCCCATTATGTAAAGCAATGCCTATTGCACAGTAAGTTCTTAACAAATGCTTGTTACATGTTGAATAAATTGGTGAATACCCCATGGTGCCCCAAGCCTGAGCTCCTGAAAACACAGTCATTCAGGCTTCTGCATCTGAGAGACTCTTCTCTAGCCAGAGACTCTTCTCCCACCCTCATTGGTCAACACAGACTTGTCATGGATGTCTCATCCTAAACATTGCCTCTTCTGGAACATCTTCCTTGAACCTGTAAATCAGGTTAACTGCCCATTCCAAATGCTACAGAACAGTGTTCTGTTCTCTTTTATCAATGCTGCTCTCACTCTGAGGGACATTACCTATCTGGCTACTGACTGTGTGCATCAAACTAGCCACTCCTACTGTCAGGTCTGGTCTCTGGGCCAGATGTATAGATTAACCTGTCCGTGTTTGTTGACTGTAAACTGGAAACTAAAGTAGGAACAATTTTTTAAACAGTCTTCTTTCCATACAAAAGTCTCATAGTGATTCCAGAGAAAGACATGCTTATTAATTTTACATGGATCCTGAAGATGACTTCTGAGTCAGAAGCTAAGAAGAAACAAAAGTCCCATTTTTCAGTGAGAGAAAATACTCTTAGATACCAGCCTGGTCAAAATCACTCTTCTCTGGCTCGGGATAGAGTTGTTATGACTGCAGTTCTCTAGAGACTAGTACTAACAGATACTTCACAAGTGCATTTTATGTACCAAGATCCATTTTAAGTGTCTTATACAATGTAATTCACACAAACTCTTATCACCAATTTTCCACATAAAAAAATGGAGGCAGAGAGAGTGTACCAATAGCTGAAGGTAACTCTACCAACCAAGGGTAAAACCAAGATTAGAGCTAAACAGCTTGTCTTCAGGGTCAAGCGAGTTCAGGAGCCAGAGACAGATCACAGAATGGAGTCACTATGCACACTCAACTAGCTGCTGTGGCCTATTTCCTTGACCTCTCTGAAACTTCTTTCTCATTCTTAGACCAGTCTAAGGTCTGTATCATTACCCAGGTCTTTTCTGGACCTAAATTACCTCACTCCAAAGTCTGAGGCCTGACAGGCCCTAGTATTAAATTTATTTCTCAATAATCTTCCCAGAGGAACATCCAGTACTCAAACATAAGTACACATCTTTTTCATCTCATTCAATTTGATTGGCCATGTCCTGCAGCCCAGTGGGATCTGAAAAGCTAAGCATCAGGAGAAACTAGATTACTATCTCATACTCCAACAAGCCACATAAATACCCTCCTATGAGAAAACCACTGCAATAAATGTACTGGGCATAGTACTGTGGCATGGGATGGACCATCACATGTGGAAGAGAAACCTAAAGTGGTAGGAATAAAATGAAATTCTCTCTACTATTAAGAGTATGTGCCCAGCTAAACACCTGGGAGGCTGTCAGGGAGCATGTGCACACACAGCCACTGAGCTGCACTTTCACGGGAGCTCTTGCCCATTCTGTGGTTCCATTCTATCTGCATTATTGGGCAAGTCTTTGAAACATCATCCGTCATCTCTTTCAAATTTGTGAGCAAATGTGTGGATAGTTCCATCTATATACTAATTAGAATTTATTTATTACTATGTGGTCCCTGACTTTTTCCAGTCACATAGCAAAGATTTTCGTCACCTGCTGTACTCACCAGACAGTGATTAGAGCATATCCAATGTACTCAATACATATGCCGGGAACTTCTCATATGGTACCCAAATTAATCAGCACAGCCACCCCATAAAATAGGAACTATTAGAATTCTTCCTGTTGAGTTAGGAAACAGAGGCACAAGCTGATTAAGTAACTTGCTATAAGGAAACAAAGCTAGGAAACTAACAAGGCTAGGGCTCAAACACAGAACCTCCATTCCTAACCACTGTGCACATCATCTAATATCACAGCATCAGGAAAATGAGCCAGATCTGGCTTCTGTGGAGTGAGGGGAGAGCCACTTTCCCTGTAGTGGATGAAAAAAGGAGAAGACTGCGATGAGCAGTCAGCCTATGCATGTAAATGTAAATAGGCAAGCCAATTGCTCCTTGTAGGATTATTAATACAATTGCACATGCTATTCTAATTCTTACTCCTCAAGAACATCAGAGAATTTTCAGGCTTAAACATAAATCTTCAGTCTCTCTCAAATGCCACTGAGCAGCAACTGTGGTGTTATTTCAGCAATAAAAACAATCCCTCAGTAGTTATCATCTGCTACTCATTGTTTTACAACTTGACATGCTCACTTATTTGATCCACCAAATGAGCCAGTGAAATAGATCCTGGTAATACACTCGTTCTATAAATGAGAAAACTAAGGCATAGTGAGGCCAATAATGTGCTGCAGAGTTTCTAAGCAGTGGACACAGGCTCTCTTACTTGACAGTCAATACTTCCTCAAGAAAAACTTTTCCCAAAATCTTGAATAAAACTGATATTGGCCACGAGGAGAAATAAATCACGTAAACTGAGCTGAAGAGGGTGTTTATGAGCATCTATTTCCTAACAGAGAAATCAAAGCCCAAAGAAGCAGTGATGTGTTCATAGTTGTACCATCTTGGGCCCCTCTCCATGTCTCCAGGGTTGTAAGTCATTGCTATGTATTGGAATTTTCCAGTATTTCTCACTAATGGTTCTATTTTTAAATATTTCTTCTGAGTTCATTCTACCTCACAAACTTTCACTCTCTTTCTTAATTTCCCAGACCTCTATTTGTAGCTGTTTAAAAGGTTCTGTTGGCTGGGCATGGTGGCTCAGGCCTGTAATCCCAGCACTCGGGAGACAGAGGCAGGAGGACTGCTGAAGTTCAAGGGTTTCCTGGGCTATATAGTCAGATCAGGGGAAGCCTGAACTACAAAGTGAGACCTTGTCTCAAAAAATAAAAATAAAAAATTTTAAAAAGGTTCTGTTGCTTTTGCTATCTAAGATTGCATCATGTCCCAGATCACCTCTTTGGCTTTATTAATTACTTTGTTTACCTCAGATAGTATCTCTGTCTCCAGCTCAGAAATCAGTTCTAATTTCCACTTTGCTAGATCTTCTTTTGTTACCATCTCAGAGTCCTGTTAGTTGAGCTTCCATATGCTCCATTTCTCTTTTCCCTGAATTCCCCTGGGGTAGGGATGTTTGCATCTGAGATTTTGAGCTTTTCCTCATTTCTGAGACTTACTGTGTGATTTTGGCTTTATAGCTGCACTGCTGTGATCTTATGTCTAGCCAAAAACCTAGCCACAGATGATATGCAATATTCAAGCATCACCCTTTGGAGATAAAAAGGTTACTAGGGAGTTGGATGGTAGAGAGATATGACAGAGAGAAATTAGAAGTACAATTAGAGGATATATAAAGATCACAAGACCTTGGGGGACTGATAGAGGCTAGAGGACAAAAGAGACAGATAAGACAAATATGAGACAGAGTAGACTAACAGTAGTAGGGTCACTAACATCTATATTCACTCTTCTGTGAAAGTACAGAGGAGAGAGAAGGGAAGACTGTATGCATTAACCTAGGTGGCAGATACTGACTGGAGAAATGAAGGTGAGAAAACTAAGGAAGAGTAGCTGCAAAACAGGTTAGGTAAAACTCTTGGAGACACTGGCTCAGGGAAAGACTTTTTGAACAAAACCCCTTAAGTATGAGATCTAGCAGAAGAAATCAACAAATGGGATCTCTTTTAAAGAAGCTTCTTCTGCAAAAAGCTTCTGTACAACAAAGTTGACCAGCACAGTGAAAGACAACCGACAAACTGGGATAGAATCTTTATCAGCTGTCTCTCAGACAAAGGGCTACTATCTAGAATATATAAAGAGCTTAAAAAAAAATCAGTCCCCCAAATTTAAAGACCCAGTTCAAAAATGGGCAGCTGAAATGAACAGACACTTTTCAGAGGAAGATGTAAAAGCTGCCAAGAAGAATATGAGGAAATACTCAACACTGCTGGTCATTCAAGAGATGCAGATGAAAACAACATTAAGATTTCACACTCCACAAAGAATAGTTGCTATTTAGAAATTAGCCAGCAACAAATGCTGGTAAGGCTGTGGAGAAAAAGGAATTCTTCTCCACTGTTGATGAGAATGTAAAATGGTACAATCTCTATGGAAGTCAGTGTGGAGATCAAAAAAAAAAAAAACTAGGATTAGAGGTCCCATTTGACCCTGCTATTGCCCTGCTAGGAATATACACAAATGAATTAAAAGAATCATATCATAGTGACATATGTGCACCCATATTCATAGCAGCTCAGTTTGTGATAGCTCAATCTTGGGAACAACCCAAATTTCCATCAGCTGGAGACTGGATAAAGTACATATGGTTTTTCTATGAAATGGAGTATTACTCCACCTTAAAGAATGATAAGTTTGAGTCCTTTATACTCAACTGAACATACCTTCAGAACATACTCATAATTGAAATAAATAGGTCACAGATATTTAAATATAGTATCTGCTCTCTAGTATGGGAAACTGAAGATGTTAATGAGTTCTAGAATATATGATGGATATTGTGAAATAGAAAATATTCAAAGGGAAATGTGGTGGAGGAGTGAGTAATGAGGGGTAGAAAAATGTGAATGGTAATAATAAAAAAGGAAAACAAAGCTTATGTATTTAGGGGGTGGGGGGTTATGGGGTGAGTAGGGGAATGGGGAAAAATGAGAATTAAATTGTGTCATGTACTGGTACAAATTCCCAATATCAAGTGTGATCATGATGTGTATATACAATGTACCAAAAAAGATAAAAAATTAATAAAAGAATTTCCTCTGATTTCAATTTTTGGCTCTTACCTGTTTGAAATATCCAAGTTACTTGCCTTGTTAGGCAACTGTGTCAACAACTACATAGCTGATCTAGGTTTCACTCAGTTTCATCTCTGAAAAATCACCTAGTCTCATCTATATTATGACATTTATTTCAGAGATAAAGACAGAATTTTCTGAAGAACTGTATACCTTTCAAGTCCAAACTTCTTTTCAAACTAAGTATCTATGAAATAGCACAGTGGCTATTTGTATTTACAATTCTTACTCTTTTAGCAAATATCTTGCTAAACTGTCATGGATGTGGATTAGTTTTGAAGTTGAAAACTGTTCATTTGATTTGATCACAGAATTCAGACAGATCTTAGGTATCCTTTAAGCATCCACCACCAAAGATAAGTCAAAATCTTGTGCACTCTCTGATTGATGGCTACTTGGCTTCAGCTCTTTACTTACCACTATGGAGGCGCCGTGCAAAGTACAAGGTGCAAAGAGTTAATGAATTGAAGGCAGAGAGAGTTATACAACAATGACTCATCTGTACGAAGTTCCTGCTGCAACAGAAGTGGAAAGTCCCTCTCTAAATTTTAGTGATTTTTTTTTCTAGGTTAAGGAAGAGCAAAGGAAATTCAATCTGCATTGTCCATGTGTAAGAGACAAGATGAAGACCTCAGTGCAAAGAAACTGTGGGATGAACATTAGTTGAAGCCAGAGTGGTTTGGGGGCAGAACATGGAACTGACTCTGACGTCTTCCAGTTATAGTTTGCAAACTAAGTAGACTTCTTCACTTCTAGAACTTCAGTATCCTTGTTCTTACTCCTTAACCTCTTAAAATTGCTAAGAGGACTAAGTGAGATGATCTACATATTGGCATTTAGCATATTCTTGATGTACAAAATATCAAAAATGTTAAAACTATTATTGATTTCCATCATGGAATTGCTCACATGCAAATCTTATTTTGCAGACTTGCATGTATATCCAAAGGATGTCAGATCTCACCATCAGGGCTGATGTATGGGAAGGGAAAGAGAAACAAGGGCTTGGACCATAGGAGATTAAGTTGGTAGTGTGGGTTGCATTTCTCACACTACCTCACAGTCCTTTTCCCAAGCCTGGAGGTGGAGCACTCTGTAGGAGTCAGCCACGCTGTCTGGAAGTAGGCAGAGCCCAACACCTGCTCATTTTGTTGCTTTTTTAAGACCAACAAAAATCACCAACTGGTAATGCAAAGAAAAGATTTCTTGAGCCTGTCTGCTGCTATTTTACAGATGGAGAAAGAATATAGAAATGATCACTGCAGCTCTAAGCTTATTAATTCCTTCTCACCCACACAGGAGCAATTAGGTAGAGACAAGTACTGCTCACATCTTACAAACTAAATGCAGAGACAGGTGGGGGCAGGCTGTGCTTAGGGTGCTAATTCTAAACACAATTCTAAGAAATCCCTTTGATACAAGGTTTCATCAAACATTTTCCCCTAGTGGCTTGATGGGGACAGAAGTAAGGGTGAGAAGTTGGTTAAATTGGAAAAAAAAAAAGTAGAAGGGAGATCAGAGGTGACAACCACCTGTATCAGATCCTAGGAAAAGTGACCACTTCTCTAAAGGTACATTTCAGCCACTTCTGGACTCAGTGCTTTGGGAAAAGATTTTTTATAAATCATCCAACCTTTATTTTTTTAAACTATGCTCTGTGGAGGTCAAGGGTTCCCCAAAGCCACTGTAAAAGTGTGCGTGTAGGAAGTTTCACTGAGAAGTTGCCTTCTGTCCCCTCCACACTTAGGGGTATTTTGTTTTAATGTAATTTATATCTTCTTTATGATTCTGCTGAAAATTTTTTCTGATATTTTAAATCACCTTGAACCACATTAATACAACAAATCTTCCATGCTACAGAGTAGAAACTGAGACCACAACTACTTAAGAGCTTGTCCTACAGTCAAAGAACTGGGCAAAAGCACAAAAAGTGTCAGCATCTGGTCCTCCTGTTTTGCCATCTGAAACCCAGTACAAGATGTTTTGACTGCTTCACTTCAGATATAAACAAAGAAATGGAACTCATAGTTAAATACGAGTGAGTAAAACAGACAATCTGTCACTAAAATTAGTAACACAGAAAGCACTATACTCAGGAACAAATTAGTTACAGTATTGAAAATTTCAGTTCTGATAATATTAACAAAGTAAGTATAAGACTAATACTCCATAAAATTATTTAAAAACAACTAACAATTTAATTATGTGCTAGGACAAAAGGCAACAAACACTTTTACTAGCTATTGGACAAAATTAAAGAGGGGAGAAGATTACATGGCCATAGCTCCAAAACATTCAGTCCAAACCAGGGATTTAGCTCAGTGACATCACACCTGCCTCACAAGCTCAGGGTTCTGAATTTGATCCCCTACACCAGGAAAAAGAGATTTAGTCCATGGTCAGCTGGCTCTAAGACAAAAACATTGTGGTGAAAGGATCTGGTGGAACAAAGTGCTCACTTCCTTACAGCTGGGAAACAGGCAAGGGAGCCATGCTAATGAGAGATCTGCTCTCCAAAGGAGCGCCACAGGTGAGCACCCTCCATCTGGGACCCACATCCTAAGAGCACATTCAACTATACACATCAGTGGATTGACCCACTAATAAGTATGGCACCCCTATTTTTTAGTCAATTCTCTAGGAGCCTCATAATCCAGTCAAGCTAATTTTAAAAACTCTCTGGAATTGGGCCTTCAAATTGGGAGGCTGATATTTTAAAGCTCTTTATATATTCTAGATAGTAGCTCTTTGTCTGAGAAACAGCTGGTAAATTTTTTTTCCCATATTGTTGGTTGTCTTTTTGTTTTGCCAGTGGTTTCTTTTGCAGAAACTTTTTAATAAGATGAGATCTCATTTGTTGATTTCTTCTGCTAGTTCTTATGCTACAGAGGTTTTGTTCATGAAGTCTCTCCCTAAGCCAATGTCTCCAAGAGTTCTACCTAACCTGTTTTGCAGCAGATTTAGAGTTTCTTTTTAATATTTAGATCTCTAATCCACTTTAATTTTAGTTTAGTACATGGTGAAAGAGATAGATCTAGCTTCAGTCTTTGGTAAGTTGAAGACCAGTTTTTCCAGCACCATTTGTTAAAGAGGCCATCTTTTCTCCATTAAGGATATTCATCTCCCCCAGATTTAAAGACCCAATTCAAAAATTGGCATCTGAAATGAACAGACACCTTACAGAAAAAGTAAAAGTAGCTAAGAAGCATATGAAGAAATGCCCACTGTCATTGGTTATTCGAGAGATGCAGATGAAAACAACACTGACATTTCATCTCACTCCACAAAGAATAGTTGCTATTTAGAAATTAGCCAGCAACAAATGCTGGTAAGGCTATGGAGAAAAAGGAACCTTTCTCCACTGTTAGTTGGAATGTAGACTAGTACAGCCACTATGGACATCAGTGTGGAGATTCCTCAAAAAACTAGGATTCGAGGTCCCATTTGACCCTGCTATTCCTCTGCTGGGGATATACTCAAAAGAATTACAAGATTCATACTATGGCGATATGTGTGCACCCATGTTTATAACAGCATAGTTCATGATAGCTAAATATTGGCAACAACCCAAATGCCCAGCAACTTTAGACTGGATAAAGATGTGGCTTTTTTATAAAATAGAGTATTACTCTGCCATAAAACATGATAATTTCATGTCATTTATAGTCAAATGAAGGTACCTTAAGGACATACTAATAAGCGAGATAAATAAGTCACAGATGTGTAAATATCATATCTTTTCTCTGGTATGAGAAACTGAAGATGTAAATGAGTTCTAGAATGCATAATAGATATTGTAAAATAGTAAATATTCAAAGAGAAATAGGGTTTAGAGATAATGAGGGGAAAGAAAAATGTAATGCTATAAAAAGGAAACAAAGCTTATGTGTATAGGGGCATGGGGTTGTAGGGTGGGTAGGGAAAGAGGAAAAAATGAGAATTAAGTCATTTCATATACTGGTACAAATTCTCAATGTGGACCATGATCATGATGTGTTTATATAATGTACCAATAAAGATTCATATTAAAAAACAACTCTTGAAGATGTGAGTACAACAACTCTACATTTCATGCATAACTGATGTCCAATACATGACCATAAATTACTAGACATACAAAGAAACAAGAAAAATGTATATAAGAAAAAAATCAGTCAATTGAACTAGTCCCAAGATAACTCAGATATTGGATCTAGAAGACAAATCTTTAAAGCATCTATTTTATGTGCAAGGAACCAAAGGTTTATTTCACTTAGCATGATGACCTCCAGTTTTACCCACGTTCCTACAAATGATATTTAATTTTTCTCTATGAAGGAATACTATTCTTGTGTGTATACACAACATTTTCTCTCTCTATTTGTCATCTGGCAATCAGCCAGCCTGTTCGAACAATTTCATTATTGTGAACCATGATATGATAAACATGGGTATGTGAAAACCTTTATGATATTCTCACTTTAATTCTTTCAGGTATATACTGAGGTATGCTAAAGCTGGATCAAATATTAGCTCTGTTTTTAGTTCTTTAGAAACCTCTACATTGACATCCATAGTGGCTGTACTAATTTACATTACATTGACATCCACAGTGGCTGTACTAATTTACATTTCCTCCCAAAGTGTATTAAAATTTCTTTTTCTCTGTGTCCTCTCTGTCAGACTTAATAATAACCCCAAAGTAGATGGGAGACTCATAAAGGAAAGAAGGAAATCAGGGGGTGGGGGAAGGAAATTCATGAGGTAGTAGTAGGAGGGTGGAAATGATCCAAGTATGTAACGTCCAAGGAGCAACATGTAAAAATATTATTCTGTACAACTAATATACAGTATAAAGCTTTTAATAAAAAATAATCAAAGGGAAAATTATCACAATGAATATACAGAATCATCTTCATAGAAAATGGAAACACTATAAAAATAACTTGTACAGAATTAAAAATATAATGTCTAGAACTTTTTAATGTTACAACATTAGTTATATGTCAGATTAGAGATGGTGATAAACTTTCAGCAACCTCTACAGAAAAATAACAAATCTCAAGAACATAAAAATTTGGAAAAATAGTAACAAAGCCTCTATAAACTATGCTACATATCAAACAGTCTAAAATGTGTCTAACTGCACAACCCACTTGGGGCCTGTCCTATCACACAAGAGCTATGTCTATTCCCCATTCCCATTCTACAATAAATTTCCTGCTCTTAAAAAAAAATGAAATGACTAGACATTTAGCTCAGTGATTCCAGCACCTGCCTAGCAAGCACAAGGTCCCTCATTTGATCCCCAGTAACCACATACCACAATGCTAGGCATGGTAGCTCATGCCTGTAATCCCAGCAGTTGGGAGGCAGAGACAGGAGGATTGCTGAGTTTGAGGCTTGCCTGGGTTACATAGTGAGCTCAGGACCAACCTGAACTTCAAAGTGAGACCCTGTCTCAAAACAAAAAAAAAATTGAGCATCTGGGTTGTTTCTAAGATTGGGCTATCACAAAGTGAGCTGCTATGAACAGGAGTGCACATACATCTTTACGATACGATTCTTTTAATTCTTTTGTATATATTCCTAGCAGGCCAATAGCGGGGTCAAAGGGGATCTCTAATTGTAGTTTTCTGAGGAATCTCCACACTGATCTCTATAATGGTTGTACAAGTCTACATTCCCACCAACAGTGGAGAAGAGTTCCTTGCTCCCCACAGCCTCACCAGCATTTGTTGTTGGTTAATTTCGCGATAGCCGCCATTCTTTGTGGAATGAGAGGAAATGTCAGTGCTGTTTTCATCTGCAACTCTCGAATGACCAGTGATATTGAGCATTTCTTCATACACTTCTTGGCTGCTTTTATTTCTTCCTCTGAAAAGTGTCTGTTCATTTCAGATGCCCATCTTTGAACTGGGTCTTTAAACTTGGGGAGAATGATTTTTTTAAGTTCTTTATATATTCTAGATAATAGCCCTTTGTCTGACAAACAGCTAGTAAAGATTTTTTCCATGTTGTTGGTTGTCTTTTAGCTGTGCCAGTGCCCATCAACTGGAGAGTAGATAAAGAAGATATGTTTTTTTAAATAAAATGGAGTATTACTCTGCCATAAAGAATGACAGGTTTCAGTCATTCATGTGCAAATGGACACACCTTGAGGACACACTAATAAGTGAAATAAATAAGTCACAGATTTGTAAAGACCATATCTTTTCTCTGGTATGAAAACCTATAGATGTAAATGAGTTCTAGAATGTATGATAGATTTTGTGAAATAGGAAATATTCAAAGGGAAAGTGGTAGGGGAATGTAATGAGTGGGAAGAATAACTATGATTTGAAAAGAAAAAGAAAGCACATGTATATAGGGGGTGGGGGTTGAGGGGTGGGTATGGATATAGATATGCCTGGGTTATGAGATATCAGAATTAACTCGTGTCATATACTGGTACAAATTCCCCAATGTTGAGTGTGATCGTGAGCTCCATATAAAATGTACCAATAAAGAATTCAATTTTTTAAAAAATGAAATGTGTGCAACTGAAGTCCAAGAAAGACAATAATGTGGAGGAAAAATATTTTTTAAATAATGGCTGAGACTCCCAAATTTGATGGGGAAAAGCCAACATATACATTAAAAAAGCCTCAGTAACCTAGTCACAGAGTTCACTCTCAAGGCAGGTAATAGCCAGGTAGGTGAAAATGAAGAAGAAAAATGTTTGGCAGTAGCAAAGTAAAGAAAGACACATCATATACAACAGAACAATAATACAAATGTAAACTGATTTCTCTTAGAGAAAATGAGAACTTAAAATACAGCAGACTGACATATTTATGTGATGAAAAACTGTCACACTGAGTTTTATACTCAGAAATATTTCCCAAAAAGCAATGCAAAATGAGTATTTTCATATAAATGGAAGAGAATGCATCAAACTAATACTTGAAGAAATATTAAAAGAAGTTCTTCATGGGCTGGACAACAACTGGAACTAAATCTCAGGTCTAAGGGAAGGAATACAGAGCAACAGAAATGGTAAAGAGGTGAGTAAATGAAGATATCAATATTTTCTCCTTTAAATTTTCCAAAAGATAACTGACTAAAGAAAACATATTACATTCCAGAGTTGATAAAGTGTAGGGAAAAATATGAGGTAGTAATAAAGGAGAGGAGCAATACATAATTTCTACTACCCCAAAGTATAAATCATGGTAAAGAAGCAGTGTGTGAGGGTTGTAAAATGGTATAATACTGTTCAAAATGAACTGTGCAAAACTGAGTGTGTACTTAGGAACCCCAGAGCAAGCCGTGATGAAGGAAAACACAAATAGTTATAGCTAAGAATTTCACAGAGAAATTTAAAGTGAATACTGAGAAAACAGATGATTAACACATACATAAAGCACCAAGAGCAGCTAAAGATAGAAAAGCAGGTACAACGAACAGAAAACAATTAGCAGTGCAGAAAGGTCTTGGCAGAAGGGCATGGCAGAGAAAAGCCACTCACTCCCTGGGAAACAGGAAGTAGGCAAAGAATCAGAGAGGGGGGCGTCATGGATTAAAAACCGTACACAGTTCATCCTTGTCACTTACTCCTTTCCACTGTGCCCCGCCTCCCAAGTTTCATCAGCTCCTGGTAACAACATCAAATTATGGTCTCATGAATGGAAGAATCTATGGATGGATTCAGTCACCATCCAAAAAGTGCCCAAGTGTACATGAACTTCATAACAGAGCTTCAAAATCGATGAAAAAAAAGTAAGACTGAAAGGAGAATAAAATTCAAAACAAAACTGATTTTAACACTCCCTTCTCATACAGAGCAACTAATAATAAACCAGTAGTGTATAGATTTAAAGTGTGACCCGATATCAAATCAGGATGATGAAGATAGTGCTCTGTAGTTGTTGAATAGAGTTTTGCACATGTCAAATAATATCAACTTCTCTACAGCTCTTCCAGAAAGTAGAGGAAGAAAGAATATTTCACAAACCATTCTATAAGGTCAGCTTAATAATAATACAAACATCTTCTGTCAAACACATCACAAGTACAGAAAATTATATACCAATATCTTATAATTGTGGTTACTGAAAATCTTTAACAAAATCTGAAGAAATTTAATCCAGTGAAGTATTTAGAAAAAGGTATGTTATAATGACACAAGGTTTATCCTAGAAATGGAAGCTTTAGTTTAACTACAGCAAAATCTATTGATGTAGTTCACCAAATTAACATGATAAAAGAGAAAAACTCAATAATCATTTCAATGCAAGCATAAAACTTTGCTAGTTTTAATGTCAATTTTGGTTAAAAACAAACCAAAAGCTTCCATATACTAGGAATCTTCTCAATCAAAAAAGGTGGAGTGGTGGGCCGGAGGGTTAGCTCAGTGGTTCCAGTGCCTGCCTCGCAAGCACAACGGACCTGAGTTCAATCCCCGGTAACCACATATAATGCTGGGTGTGGAGACACGCCCACCAACAATCAACACCGCATACCACAGTGCCGGACGTGGTGGCTCACGCCTGTCATCCCAGCACTCGGGAGGCAGAGACAGGAGGATTGCTGAGTTCGCGGCGCCTTGCCTGGGCACCATAGTGAGCTCAGGGCCAGCCTGAACTACAAAGCGAGACCCAAAGGTGGAGTGGGATACAGATCTACAAAACCCTTTAGCTAGTGCCAACTACAAGAATTACTTAGTGAATTTAGCAAAGTAATTATATGGAACCGATTGTATTTCTATATTCTAATAACAATTTGAAAAGGAAAAAATTTTAAACTATGTTTAGAATATCAGCAAAATCCTTTAATACTTAGGAAATAATTTAACAAAATATATTCAAAACACTCATATTAAAAGCAATATATCACTTAGAAATTAGAGATTTGATATTGATAGAATGTTAATTTCTCTAAATTAGTCCACTGATTAAATGCAGTGCAAAATCAAATCAGATACTTTTGTCAAAGTTAGTAAATTCACTCTGCAATGTATAGGAAAATGTAAATAACTACAAGAGTTACAATAATTTTAAGAACAAAGTGGGAGGAGAAACTTTCTGGATTTTAAGATTACATACCTATTTTAAATCAAGATAATTTAGTATTGGCAAAATAGATTGACTCACATATCAGTGGAACAGAATAGACAGTCCAGAAATATGCCTGCATGAGTATGGTGAATTATTTTTACAGTGATGCCACACAGCAAATGGAAGGATTTTTTCAGGAAAAAAATTATTCTTGAGCATATTTATATCTATGTGGGAAAAGGAATATCTCACATTGTTTTTATATAAATTAATCATAAATCTAATTGTAAAATTTTAAACTATAAACTAGATTATAGACATACTTATTATAACTTTAAGATATATAAAGTGTGAACCATAATAGAAAAATTGGTAATTTGGACTTCAACTAAATTTTTTTTTTTTTAGACAGGGTTTCACACTTTGTAGTTCAGCTGGTCCTGAACTCCCTATGTAGACCAGGCAAGCCTCAAACTCAGCAATCCTTCTGCCTCTGCCTCCTGAGTGCTGGAATTACAGGCATGAGCCTCCATACCTGGCATTGTGGTATATGGTACTGATTGCTGGTGGGCATGAGTCACCACTCCAGGTATTCTTGTATGTGGTTACCGGTATTGAACCAGGGACTTTCTGCTTGCTAGGCAGGCACCAGAACCACTGAACTAAATCTCCAGCCCAGACTTCATCTAAATTTAAGAAACAAAAAAAAGCAAAGCCATAGGCAGAGGAAAAGGATTTAGAGAACCCTGTGTGATAAAGGACTTCTGTCAGAATATGTGATGGCTTTTTAGAGCTGATTAACTCCACTCTGTACAAATGACCTGCTAAAAATATTTTAATAACCTCTTCCCAGACCATTGTATATCATTGGCCTGTAGGCAAATGAAAGGTGCTCAATTTTAGCAAACATCACAGTAATATAAATTACAACTAGGAGATGTCAATAAAAATGTGCAAAACTTAAACTCACCAAAAGCAAAGAGGTCAAGTGTTTAAAGCTTACAGATAGTCTTGGTAGGAAAGTAAATAGTAAAAGTACATTTGAAAATTATCTATCAGTTCCTTAAAATTTTAAATATATATGTTGCCACCAGACAAAGCCATCATTCTCCTAGATACTTTCCTAAGTGAAAGAAAAGGAGTTCACACAAATGTTCATTGAGACTTTATTTGTAAGTCAAAATCTGGAATCAACCCAAAAGTTTAGTAAAAAGCAAACACATAAACAAAATACAGTCTATCAATATAATAAATACTATCCACCAATCAAAAGTAATGAAATACACCTGAAACAATAGAAATAAAACAAAAACACTAAGCTGAAGGACAAAGGAGAAATCATGCACATCACGTAACTATAGAATAGTCTAGAAAATTTTAACTAGTATATAATGACACAAAATAGATCCATGATTGTCTAAGGTGGGGATCACTGCAGAGAGGGATGGATTATTTTTAAAAAGCATAGGAAAATTTTTAGAGTGATATAAATGTGTACTTTCTTGATTGTGGTAATTGTATCTCAAGAACATCAAAACTCACCAAACTATACACATTATATGTGTGGAGCTCATTACATTTCAATTGTGCCTCAATAAATATTTTTAAAAGTACACTGAAGTAAAGCTACCTCCCAATGCAGGCTTAACTCTCACCCACCACAAGGCACTGAGGTCCCACTAACTGTCCACGTATTCCATCCTAAAGGCACTTCTGTGTAGCTGAGAAGGCTCAAATCCATAAGCAAATGAGGTCTAGGATGTGTCTTTTCCTACTACGGCTAGGAGAGAAATCTGAGGACCTGAGTATCTACCAGACTGATCCCCACTCGAAGTACTTGGCAGGTTCTTTGGACTCCCAGGATTACAGTCTGGGGTCCTAAATAAGCCTCAAAGCTCCTCCTATAAGGGGGCTGCCTTCTGACCCAGTGCCCTGTTACTGGACTCTATCCCCTGTGCCCACAGCACTAACTCACACTCAACCAAACTGAGCCCAAACAGACAGTCCTGCGCCTCCTGCAGCCATGTTCAGCCCACAGAGAAGAAGTGCCAAGGCCACCCCAAGCTGCCCTTGCTCCTCTGGAGAGTAATCTGTATTGGAGATTATTCACCTGGAAGTTCCAACCTGTACCTGGGGGTGCTGTGGCCTGTTTGGTCTCCTCCCTGAGTGGTCAGGCCAGGCCCATCCGCAGTAAGCAAGGGGGGTGCGTCAAAGCGCTGAGGACACAGGAGCTGGATCTCACTCCGGGGTCTTGAAAACCTAAACCGCTGGTGGACTCAGAACGGACTCATGTCTGCACTCAGGCTCCCCAGCTCTGCACCTCACTGCAGACTCCCCTGTGCTGATGTTTCCTGAAGACTTGCTTCCTCCCTTAGGTCAGGCTGGCTCACCACCTCAGCAGGGCTCACCCGGACAGCGGACAGCGTCAAAGGCCAAACTGCCAACCTCGTGAGTCCTTTAAGCCCGCTTCCTCATCTATATTCTTCTTGACAGGACTCAACCGCTGCGTTGTTTTCCTGCCGTGGGGCCATTTACATACAAATGAATGGTCAGGACTGTAATTTACTCTGCTGAAACCAGAGGTGACACAATCATTAAATCTCTGCACAAGCAGAGAAAAACACAAGACCTGAAGGTTGCTTTTGCTTTCTTCCCCCAACTCCAATATTTCTCGATCACTCTGCAGAGTCCTTAGGAGCAAATGTGAGACAACACTTGAAATTACAACTGCTTTAATTGGGAAGATTTTTTTAAAAATCCTATTGCCATGGATACTAACATGAGGGGTCTGGGATGTGCGAGCAAAGCAAAGAAAGGTTCCACACACTCCTAACAGTCTGCCGGCATTGTAAGGCTGGATCTCGAGCTGTTCAGGCTGTCACTCCTCCTCCCATCCCCATGTTACCAACCATCTTTGAGGCAGTTTCCAAAGTCATTCTTGCATCTGGCAGCACAACCACACCAGGCTACAGAAACAACGGTGACAAAAACTTGCAGTCTTCTCAACGTCAAATCTATAGGACATATATCTAAAACTTCAGTTTGAAAAGTAGGCTGAAAATACTTCCTTATGAACAGCTTTCTATAGAGGAAAATTATAAGCTCTATTCTGAAACATATGACCATATGTGAAACCTTTAGGAGTATTGCACATGTACTAGAATCACAGCCCCTGAAGAATACCTCTAATAAATGTGATTGTAACTCTTTATCAGTGCAAGTTATCAATCCAAAGTTTTTCTAAATGTTCAGTTTTTCCAACAAATCTTTGATGTTGATGCCTATTATGACACAGGCTGTTAGCAGGTAATTAAGCAAGTGAATATTAAGATGGAAACTTAGAAATAGCTAATCATACTCCTTTCCTCAAGTTGTATGGCTATGGTTATGCACAATCATGGCTGTGATTGCTATATGTTCTCCACAATTTAGTCATATTTTCACTAGTAAAATTGTTCCTACTCATGATGAAAAGAAAGACATTAAAATGTTGTGGAGTGTCACAAAAAAGCACCTCAATTTTCAGGCATTCAACCACTCAAATAAGCTCATCACCACTGAATTAAAAACTGTTGCCCAGGGTATAGCCCTACTGTTTGTTCTGTCCATTTTTGTAACTGTCATGCAGAGTTTATCTTCCACTGTTTCTTATTTACATTTTCTAAATAGGTTTTATAATTGTGATTCTCCTAACATCATTACAGCCTCTATTCATTCTTCTACTGTGGTTGCTTAGAATCTCTTTAAGTACAGTAATATGAATAAAGGAAATGCCTCCATAGTAAGTCAACAAAAGAACTTAAAACTTAGTACAATACTGTATTGATCAGAGTTCTCCATAGAAAGAAAGAAAGCAGGACACAGCCATCTATCTGTACATTTCTACAGGGGATGGTCCCAGGACCCTCCAAACACCACAACTTATGGCTACTCATGTCCCTGACATAAAGTGATACAGTGTTTGCATGTACACATGTGCTCCCACATACTTTGAATTACCTATTGATCACTAATAATAATGCAGTATACTTTTTATAGTTGTTATACTGTATTAAGAAATAAGGACAAGAAAAAACATCTATAAATATCCAGGCTAAGTAACTGTGGTAGGCCTGTCTA
Organism: Thryonomys swinderianus; assembly: GCA_004025085.1. Taxonomy (NCBI): domain Eukaryota; kingdom Metazoa; phylum Chordata; class Mammalia; order Rodentia; family Thryonomyidae; genus Thryonomys; species Thryonomys swinderianus. The sequence goes on from PVIC010005187.1 coordinate 25,225, forward strand.
CATGCTGCACAAACAACACAGAAGGGGGACAATGAAACCTGAGGACTGGAGAGAGCCTGGTGCTGTATGCAGTGGTGGGAGGTGCTTGTACTGTGTGCCCACATGCAATTCATCTTTGTGGATTTCACAGAGTGTTTGACATGTGGCAAATACATGCTTTTCATTTTTGTACCTTTCTAAAATTTTGCTTTAAATATTTTCACACTTTGCCAGTCCTTATGTGCAGTGCCCATGGATATGTAGGAGTGTCTTTATGTACATAAAAATTTATTATAAGGAATCATCTTAGCAGTCACAGAAGCTGGGCAGTCCCAAGATCTGGAGACCAAGAAGAGCCAGTGATTAGTTCAGGGCAGAGGGCGCTCAGTGGTGATGGTCCAGTGTGCGGCCCAAGAAAAGACTTGAGTCTTAGCTCATGACATCAGGTGGGTGAACCTCTCTCTTACTCAGTCTTTCTGTTCTTCTCAGCTTCAGTCAGTTGGATGTGGCCCCTCCCATTGGGAAGGGCCAACTGCATTACTCAGTATACTGCACTGAATCCAGAAGCACCCTTGCAGATGCAGAGAGAATAAGGTTTGACCAGATATCTGAGCACTATGGGACCCCGCCAAGTCGATACATGAAAGCGACCATCACAAACACCGGGTAATGAAGTAGGAAAATAAGGAGAATCAGTTCCAAAACAGGTTTTGGTCTCTACTACTTCCCAAATGATGGATTTGGGTAATTTGTAAACATCTATAGAAATTAAACCAGCTTCAGATCTCTACTAGATAGAAACTTGAGGCCATATGGAGCTCTTCCTGCTACAAATGTACAATCCTGTTAAAGTTGGAAAGATAGCTGATGTTAGCTCAGACAGGAACCCATGTTGTTTGTAGATCCCACAGGCTGGTATCTTGGTTATTAATAACATTGAGTTCAGGACCAAGATAATACTCTTCAATATAGGCTTCTCTTTCTCTATTAAGGAGGCTAATAATGTTTCATCTATCGCTTCTCGGCCTTTTGGCTAAGATCAAGTGTAATAATGTTTCATCTAACTGTCTGGTCTTGACAAGAGGCAAGGAAACTTGCTAGATCTTGAAACTGTTGGTGAGAAAAAAAAGTTCTAGGAGAAATAAAAGTCTCAAGATTTTACCTCTCATTGAGACAAAATATTGGCACAATATAGCGATTTGAAACAAATAAATCCATAAGAAAAATGATTAAAATTGGTGAAATGTGGAAAACTTAATAGAAAGTGAAAAATTGCTCTAGTAAGATACTCTCATGACCCCAAAGGCCTGGAATTATGGCACTCACATGCAGCATGATGAAAAATATCCTGTTGTCAGTTCAGGCTACTATAACTAAATACCATAGATGAAGCGGCTTATAAATCACAGAAATGTATTTCTCATAATTCTAAGGATAGAAACCTAAAATCAGGATAGCAGCATTCTCAGGTTCTGGTGAGTTCCCTTTACATCTCCAACTTTTTGTTTTATCTTCACATGGAGGAAGTTAGCCAGGTATCTGGGCTCTTGTTATAAAAGTTCTAATCTCATTAAGACTCAGATAGATGGACACAAAAATCTGAAGGAGATAGGAACAAATATTCTGTCTCTAGTTCCTCAAAATGTGTGTCCTTTTTCATGCAAAATATGTTCATTTCTTTACAGTATTCCCCAAATCTTAACTTGCTCCAGAATCAACTCTATAAGTCTGAAACCCAAAGTCTTATCTAAATCAGACAAGGGGGAGAGGACTGACGAACAGTTCTCTTTGGTCGGATTCTCGGTTTTCCAGATCCACTTTCTAGAATCAAAAGTCCCATTTCCTAGACCAAGTTGGGTGGCCATTCTGTCCCTATAGCCCTGCCAGACAGAGACAGCACCCCAGGGTTCTGCCGGGTAGACTTTCCTGGAAAGTTTTTGTGCAAGCAAGTCTGTTGCAAGCAAAGCAATGACCCCTAAACCAAATAAGCATCCCTGATGATTGTGAGTTGCCCTCAATGTCAGCCTTCCCTCATCCTAAAGAAAAGTCGTGGAGAAACAGCCAAATGGCAATATGTGCTCATTCTTCAAAATCTTAGAAGTCTAAAAGGCTTCTTCTATTCTTTCTCATCTTCCTGCCCTTCAGTTTAAACAGATGATTGTCCTGCTTGAATAATTAAGTCCATAATTTATACTAATGTGAATCTCTCTAAAAAAAAATAAACCCACCACTTGTCCAAATTTTTAGTGTTCTCTTGTGAACTCACTTTCTCAGATTTCATGGTGTGGATAAACTAAAAAAAAAAAAAAATTCCAAATCTCTAAATTGTAGCTTCTGTTTACTTAATTATTCCATCTTTAAGTCACTAACTATAAGAAATCAAGAGGAACCCTGAGACTCATTCAATACTTCACTTATAAAGGTCTTCAACTAAATGTCTCATTTTATTGCTCACAAGTTTTACCCTCCACAAAACACAAGAACATGACATAGGTAAGCCAACTCTTCTGTCATTTTAATAAGGACTACCTTCTTATGGAGCCCAGTAAGTATCTTCTCCATATCCACCTGAGATTTCACCAGAGTGGACTCTGTTGACTATATTTCAATCAACATCTTTACATAACCCTTTAGGGGTTCTCTAAGAAGATGGAAACTCTCTTACTTTCTTCCTGAAACCTTACAAGAATCCTTTTTAAAAATGTATGACAGGGCCAGAGATTTAGCTCAGTGGTTCCGGCACCTGCCTCACAAGCGCAAGGTCCTGAGTTCAATCCCCGGTAACCACATACAGTGCTGGGTGTGGTGACTCATGCCCACCAGCAATCAATACCACATACCACAGTGCCAGGCGTGGTGGCTCACGCCTGTAATCCCAGCACTTGGGAGGCAGAGATAGGAGGATTGCTGAGTTCCAGGCTTGCCTGGGCTACATAGTGGGCTCATGGCCAGCCTGAACTACAAAGGGAGACCCTGTCTCAAAAAAAAAAAAAAAAAAAGTATGACAATCTTCATGTCTTCCAGCCACACACTTCGGAATTCTTTTAGCCTCTGTGTATGTATCAACTCTGAACTGCTTTTATACTTTTTAAGTAGTTATTAAAGCAATATTCTCTTCTCTGTACTAATCTTGGCATTGACTCATACATACTACCACAACAAAGTCCCATACACTTCATGATTATAGCCAACAGAAATTTAGCTTTCAGGAATCTTGAATTCTAAGAGGAGAGCGCCACTATGGTAAAGTTCTGGGTACAGACTGCTTGTTTCTCTTTCCATTCTCACATGGAAGAAAAACATCTAGCTAGCTCTGTAAACTTTTCATACAAAGTCACTAATTCCATTCTGGAAGGCTCTACCTCTATACTCTAGTATACCCAAAGCCACACTTCGAAACACCAGCACATTAGGACTGGGGTTTCAATGTATTAATTTTAGAGGGACATAAAAAGCTCAGTTCATAACACCCAATAACATACAGAATATAATGTACAACAAGGATTAAACTAGTACAAAGAGGGAACAAAAACTATCAATGAACACCCAGTTATGTCAAGCATATGCAGAAGAGCCAGGCATGTATTAAGCCAAAGGGAAAGTTTCAAAACTAGTTTCACTACATTCTAATTTCATTACTATTAAAAAATTTTTAAAAATCTTTAAAACTATAAAAATGCTTTTGGAAACCAGAAACCACGTGTTTAAATAGTTCATGGGTCAGACAGAGAAGAAACCCTGTTTGGAATGATAAACTATTTATATTTGAAAAATAATGAATACATAATATCTCCTATACTGAGATACAAAGTGAGACTTAAAACTCATAGGTTAATGTGGGCATGTTGGCATATGCTGTAATCTCAGCACTCAGGAGGATGAGGCAGGAAGATCATTGTGAGTCTGATGCCAGCCTGGGTGAATTCAATGTGAACCACATAATAAGACCCTGTCTCAAAAAAAAAATTCATAGGTTAACTTAAATGTATGTATTAGAAAGACAGTATCAACTAATAGTTTACACCAAAGCAAAATATGAAGCTGAAAGCAAATATTTTTAAAATTATTAATATAAAAAAACTGAAGAGAAAACCATGACTTTCAAAGAAAAATTACTGACATGATTAACTACAGATATGAGGCATTTAAAAATCACAAGAGAAAAAACTAAGCTTAAGCAACTTTAAGACAAAATATAAAAAATACCAATAAATACTGAAAACAAAATCTGTGAAAAGTGATTCCAAAAGACTCACAATATCCAGATAATTTTATTTGACTTTTTTCAACCTTCAAAGAGAGGTAATTTTTCTTTTATATTAGCTGTTTTATGAAGGAAAACTTCCCATATCATTCTATGAAGATGCCATAAACTCCAGGAAGGTAATTTATATACTAGATCAATTTTACTTATGGTCCCAGATGCAAATATATTAAACTAAACATTAGCAAGCAAAGTTTGCATTTAAAAAATAATCAGGAGTTTACAGAGGACCTACCAAGAAGTATGAATATTAGAAAACACTGTTAAATATAATTAACCTCATTAACAGATTAAAGACAAAATAATGTAATCATCTCAATATATGCAGTAAATCATTTTTTAAAATTTCAGTATCCAGTCCTGATTTTAAACACACACACACAGACACACACACACTCCTAACAAAGTAGAAGGAAACTTTCTCAACATGAAAAGAAACATTTCCATGTACCACATTCAATGGAACCACTTTACATTCCTTCGAAACAATTCAACACAAGAATACTTGTTTGTTTTATTTTTCTCTTCCTTTTGATGCTGCACTGAAGGTCCTGAAAGTTCCACAGACCAAAAACAAAAAACAAAAAAAAAAGTGAAGTACACAGGTTAGAAATCAAAAATGAATTTTCAAATGTAGAACTTTCTGTGGAAATAATCCAGTTAACCTTAAAAACTGTCAAGAGTAGGGCTGGAGATTTAGCTCAGTGATTCTGGCTCCTGCCTAGCAAGTACAAGGTCCCTGGTTCATTCCCTGCTAACCACATAAAACAATACAGGGCATGGTGACTCACACCCACCAGCAATCAGTACCACACACCACAATGTCAGGTGTGGTGGCTCACACGTGTAATCCCAGCACTCAGAGGCAGAGGCAGGAGGATTGCTGAGTTCGAGGCTTGCCTGGGCTATATAGCGAGCTCAGGGCCAGTCTGAACTACAAAGTGAGACCCTGTCTCAAAAAACAAACATACAAAAAAAAAAAAAACTGTCCAAAGTCCCTCAAAGAAAATTCAATTTTGATCAAAATAAAATAAGTATCAAGTTGACCCTTACCCATACAAATGGAAACTTAGATGTAAACAATGGTTCTTAACATACTAACCATTAGACAACAGAAACAACAAAATAGGAACTCCTGTATGGAGCTGTATGCTCGGAGGCAGGAACCCCAGACAGTGCTAGTGTCTCCCCACCCTTGAGGAGAGGAAGCCGGGGACCCAGAGGACTCAACGAGAGTGTAACAGATGCAAGCCAAATAGATAAAGATGAACACTACACTAGACTATGTAAAATGCATCAACTGGGATTGCGGGTAGATTTGGGCCATACAGAAGAAAACACTAGTCAGTCCAAAAATACAGTAAAATAAAAGTCATCTAAAATAATTTTTAAAATCACTGCAAAATATATGAATGGGTGAGCAACATGACAGCCCCAGGCAGTCAAATGTCCCTGGAACAGAGGCCCTGAAGGAGGGAGGCCAGAACAAGAGCAGACAAAATAATGGTGCAAATTCTTCTCTATTTAAGGAAAATTATAAGCCCACTAAAAATGGTGAGAAACATGCCCAAACACATCATAATCACACTCCTCAAGCTCCAAAATACAAAAGAAATTCAAAGAACAAGTAAATAGTAATCTCAAAAATGGGCAAATTATCTGAATAGAATCTTTTCAAACGTGCAAAAACAAACAGCCAACAAATAAATGAAAAAATGCTTGATAACCGTCAACTCTCAGGGAAATATAAATCTAAGCTACAATGAGATTCTGTCTTCCCTTTGTGGAAAAGGCTACAATAAAAAAAAAAAAGTCAACCATTTTGAGAAACGGTATAGAATCTTCTCACAAGGCCAAAAATAAATCTAACGTATGATCCAGTTACCCCATTTCTGTGTATCAAAGGAAATAAAATCAGCATTTCAAAAGATATTTGCATACACATGTTTATTGTAGTATTATTCACAATAGCTAAGATATGCAGTCAAACAAGGTAGGCATCAACAGATAAGTGGATTGTTTTAAAGACACACATACACACATACACACAGAGGAATAGTGTTCTACCATACAGAAAAATAAAATTTTATAATTTCATATAAAGTGTATGGAGATGCAGGGCTTCATGGTAAGTAAAATGAGTTAGGCACAGAAGACAAGAAGTATATGTTCTCTGTCTTGATATGGAAGTTAAAAAAATAGAAAAGTTGACTTGACTGTAGAAGAGTGTTGGTTAGGAAGGGGACACGGGAGTCTGGATTTGATCTATGTATAGTGTATGGATAAGCTAAAATCTCACACTGAACCTCATTAGTATGTATATTAGCATATGCTAATCAAAATCTAAAAAGACAGTTCACAGTGGCCAGAAAGGAACAACATAAATAATATACTGAAAAGCAAACTATAGTCCATAGTAATGCATCCAAAACTTGTTCATCTGATTTAGAAAACATGCTGTTAATAGAGGAAAAAGAGTAAGAGAAGACAAAATTTATGAAAATATAACTTACTACTTCCAAAAACCTAAAATGGCCCTATTTTTAAGCAGTTGAAGGGGGAAAGACCCTTTCTGTACTGAGGAACATTTATAAGGATGACAGCATATTTCTCATTGGGAAATTTCACAGTGAAGCAGTATATTTTTATGTACCAAAAGAAAAAACTAACAAAATTCCATACCCAAAGAAAACTATTTTCAAAACTGAAGCTTTCATAAAGAATTCATCACTGGCAACCCTACCAAAAAAAAAAAGTCCTACAAGCAAAAGAAAAATACCAGGTAAAAATCTGGATTTATGTTAAGAAAATGCAAAGCACCTGAAATCCTGATGCTAAAACATAGACCCAGATTTTTATTATTTAAATCTCCTCTGAAAGTCCCAAGTTGTACCTGTGTGTTACAGAGATAAGTTAACTTTCACCTTCTCTTTTTTGTTTTAGAGACAGCATCTTCAGCATTTTCTTCTGAAGAAAAACCCTCCTCCTCCACGGATTCTAATATATCCATGAAGTACAGAGTACTACAGGTGAGATTGAAGAGCCTGCGATTCTGGATTCTCCTTTCAACAAGCAATGATGAAATACTGGCCAGGAAACTTTATCTTACTGACTGTTTTGAAATCTTACAGTAAATGCTGCCTGCACTTTAATGTACTCAAAATGTATAAAATTCATTAAGTGTATAAATATATCCTGTTTTGTGATAGCTCCTGTCTAGATAATTATTAAATTATTACTGGCATTTTATTCATTGGGTACCTCAATTCCCCAACCAGGTTGTATGTCCCGTACCCTCACACATTGCTGCTGCTGCCTCAGTAACCCAACACTAACACAGTACACCTGGCATCAGTACACTGGTCCTCTGGGCTTAGAATTAAGGTGGTGCTAAACGTCCTAATTGTTTCATGACTCCACAGTTTTTTATTTGTAATAACCAAGCCATCATATGCCCCTTGCCTGTAATACCACAAGCTCCTGGAAGCAGAGTTGGCCTTAAGCCTTTACAACCCGCAGATAAACACTGTCAATATACTGAAAGCATTAGCTCATTTAAACTGAACAGGAACTGAATGCTCTTTGCATCCAGAAATCTGCTGCTTCACCAAAGAAGAGTGGAAGACAAGAGCAAAGGACATGCCCTCGCAAGACCTGAATGGGAGAACTGCTTCTGCCACCTGTTAGCTATACAACTCGCCCTGTGTTATTTAGCTCCTTGGAGTTTCCCTCTCTTTACAAGGAACTGCTAATAATGACCTTTTCCTTGACTTAAAGTTGGTATCTGGAACTAATCTGATGGAAAAGAAGGACACTTAGAACATTTATTAGGCACTACTGATGAAGCAGTAACGCAAAACAGGACAGGCCCTTGCTTTGTCACCATGTTTATTTTTCCACAAGATGTTCTGTCCCAGAAATGTAACCATTTAGGCTGTAGATGTTCCCTGAGTGTGCCACACCTATACCTGCTCAATGTATCAAAGTATCCTACTCAAATAACTACTGCATGTTTCCCTCTTCTGGCTGTGTCTCCCTGGTAAAAGGTCCCTCTCTACTTCCCGTCTAGGGTATTTAAATGGACTCTCGCTGCAACTAGATGCTCAGAATTCAGGATTGCTTCTCTGAGCCAGCCAGCTCATACAAGTTTGTTCTCCATCTCTTCAAGTGACTTTCAGATCCTGAGTCTTCCAAGTCTCGTGGTGGTAACACAAACCGTAACACTGAGCTGCTCTGTTTTGCCACACTACGACACATGCTGTCACTCATTACACAAGGGAACTGAGTGCAGGATCTCCCCATGGATATTAAAACCTCAGGATGCTTAAGTCCCTGTACATAAAATGGTCCAGTTTTGCATATGATATATCCAATTCTCCCATATACTTTAAATCATCTCTGGATTATAATACTTATTACAATGTAAATGCTAAAAGTTGCTATACTGTATCATTTAGGGAATAATGATGAGAAGAATGAAGTTTATATCTAATTCAGTACAGGCATTCTTATCAAATATTTTCCTCCCACCCATGGTTGGTTAAATATGCAGATGTGGAATTGTGACAAATGACTGATTATACTCATCATCTGACGTATTATACTGTATCCTACTTAAAACTTACACTGGGAGGTAATTAGTGTATCTGCATTTAATTGATGATATTACTGAGGGTTGGAGATGTTCAGTGACAGGTAAATTCTACCTGATTCCCAGGTCTACATTTTCTCCATTGCTCTCTTCTCCTTGGTAAACACAAAACACAGACACCGACTGCTCCATTTCTTAGGTGCCAGGGGACTGTGGTGGGCAGACAATCGCCTGAGTCTCGAAAGGAAAATGAAGGATGCAAACAGGCATCAACAAGGGATCCACCACATCCTTGCTTGTCCACAGTCTTAGGATTGACAAACATCATAGAACACAGGGCACTAAAATGTTCCCTTTCTATACACAAAGCAGAGAATACTTGCTATGGCTCTGTCCAGGCAAGCCAGGTGTGGGCCCAGAATCTGTAAACTGCACTGTAGACAGCAGAACACACTGATCAGAGATACCTATAGATGAAATTACTAGTCATTGTTGGGCCCTGTCAAAAGCCCTGCCTACAACTTGGAGAAATAACTAAGCTTGAAAGCAGGCTAGGAAAGGGAGCAAGAATAGAGAGAAATTAACTTACTTATAAGACCATCTACTTAAAATAGTCCCCAGGTGATAGTTAAGCTGAACTGGGGCAAGTTGACTGTCTCAAGCCTGCCTGGGGACTGAAGGACCACACTCTTGATGTGCATGGGTGGGTCATGAAGGCAGGATCTCAGTGCTTTCTCTGGCCCCTTTCTTTTACACTGTTCCTCTGGTCTGCTTCCCATTCTCTAAGAACCAAGCAGCTTTGTTCCACCACTTGTGCCATGATGTTTCTTCCTTGGAGTCAGTTGACCATGGACTGACCCCCCCCTGAAACTTGAGCTAAATTAAACCTCTCCTCCTTTAAGCTGTGGGCTGTGGGGCATCATGTCCTAGCAATGGGAAGCCTGAGTAATACGCTCTAGGACATACCGAGAGTGTGCTTTCCATGAGGCCTACAACAGCAAGCAAAATCACATCTGCCTCCAGCTGACAGCAGATAGTCAACAAACAACTGGCAAATATTATCTCTCTTTTGATACTGAAAGGTTGAGGAGGGCTACATGGCAGGCAGCCAAGTCAGGCCCACTGAAGATATAAGAAACAGCCCAAATGCATAACTTAAACACTGTTGAGTCAATTGGAAAACTTCAAGCCAGCTGTATCAGGATTGAAATTGTCTTGGATTTAAAAGGCAATCTGGTGCACACACCATATATTATTTAACATCTCAGTGTAATCTAGGGGAACATCGTATAATAAAACATGTTAGAACTTAAAATATGATAATAAGGTCTGGAGATTTAGCTCAGTGGTTCTGGGGCCTGCCTAGCAAGTACAAGGTCCCTGGTTCAAACCCTGGTAATCACATACAACAATACCAGGTGTGGTGACTCATGTCCACCAGCAATCAGTACCACATACCATAGTGCCAGGCGTGATGACTCACGCCTGTAATCCCAGCACTCAGGAGGCAGAGGCAGGAAGATTGCTGAGTTTGAGTTTGCCTGGGCTATATAATGAGCTCAGCGCCAGCCTGAAGTACAAAGCAAGACCCTGTCTCAAAAAAAAAAAAAAAAAAAAAAAAAAAAAAAAAAAAAAAAAAAAGAGAATAATTGAAGTCTTTAAGGAACATCATCTCAGCTCAAGTTATTCACAGCTTTATGAAAAACATTCTGGTTTAGGTGCTATGGAGTTTAGATAAGGTTGAAAATATTAATTTAAGATAAATATTATATAAATATATGTATTTGATTTCTAGAAGATGAATTCTAAACTACAGGTTGGTATTTAATAAAGTCATATAAACCTTTTTCCTGGAAAATTTATTAATAAATGAATATAATTTTAAGATAGCAGATTGTTGGATATGCTAAGAATTGTTTTAAGACACCAAAAAGTAAATTCAAAAGGGTTACCACATAGGTCTAGGGTCTGGTAATTTAAAAAAAGAGTAGGCAGGAAAATTATATAAATAAAAGGACCAGAAAATAAAAGGACTTTGTGGATAGAGCTCCTACCATAATTATGCTGCAGGGAGAAAAGTTCCTGAGACCCTTTCATTCAGTGGCAAGTATTCCCAGAGTATCTGACATCTGACTTGGTTTCTGAGAGCCAAAGGTGTCTTAAAAATGCAGTGAATCCTCATGGGTCCCTGGGGAGGAAAGAGACTCCACTCTGCTCCTACACAGACATCAGAGCCTGGTGGGCCTGAAGGAGAGGAGAAAGGCCCTGCCCACCACCAATACCAGTGCTGCATATGCCCTGGGGCACAAAGCAACAGAAGTGACAAGGAGAGACTGACTTGATTGAAGATGAGATCAACGCTTAGGAGTTTTGCTCCAGTACTGAAGTGAGATGTCCTTGGGAAATGGGCTTGGAGAGAGTGAGAAATAAACAGGAATCTCCTCAGATCCACTGGGAGGTGTGGGCGTAGGCCAGGAGGATCATGTGGCCTGTAAACTGGTGAGACAACAGGTTTGGTGGTATAATGGTCAGAGTTGGTGGACCTGAAGGAGATGGCATTCAATCCAGTAGCATGCTTGAGCTATTGCACCATTGCTTACCTCTAGAAGAAATTAGTTCCAAATTCCTATAGGTCAATAGCTCAGTGACCTAAGTGTCTCCACTAAAATCACAGACATCATTGATCTGGTTAAGGGCACAATTTCTTAGGGTTTGTAAGTTACTGATTGACATTTGATGTCACTGTTGTCACTAACTTCCCTATCATCACCAAGGTGGCCTAATTATTGCTATTTGTTTCTCTGTATGCCTGAGAGATTATAATCTAGCAAACTTCCAAAGAACTGAACACTGGAAAAAAGAAGCCATGACTGCAGCACAAATAAACAAAAAAATAGAAACATAAAAAGACAAAACATCATCCAGAACTCTCAACTTCCCCAAAACAGATCAGGGGCATTGAAGAGCAGTAAATCATAAGCCACAAGGCAGAAAGTTCTGAAAGAAATGGAGGTGAAACAGTTCAATAAGATACAAAATTAAAGAAGATCTAACTAATCAGATGATGACCCTAACAAAGCAAATGATCAGGAAGTCTAGAGAAGGCACAAATGAAAATCTAGTGGAGCTAAAGAAAGAGATGCAAAACATGAATGTTCAATACTGAAAAGAATAAGAGACCTAGAATATTAAAAATACAACTGAAAGCAGAAGCAATGAATATGAAGATCAAGTGTCAGATCTAGAGGACAGGCTTGTGGCTAATGATCATTTAATAAGTCCTATCTTAAAAATAATAAAAGAACATGAGAAAAGAATTTAACAGCTTCCAGAGGACTCAAAGAAGACCAACCTAAGATTAGCTGGAATTAATGAAAAGTTAGATGATTGCAAAAGGAGCATAAAAAAACATGTTTACAGAAGCAAAAGCAGAAAATTTTCTAGACATGGGGAAAGAATTTAACACAGATGACTGAAGCATACAGAACCTCAAATAGTCATGATCACATGAAAATCACCTCTAGAGGAAAACACACCAGAATTTCATCAGATTTAGCAACACAAATCTTAAAAGTGAGCAGAGCTTGGAACTGTTTCAAGACTATTATATTGTATGATATCTCATATATATATATATATATATGATATATAGAATATATGTTATAAAATGTTATAATATATTTTATAAAATTTTATATGATAGGAGGCTGGAGATTTAGCTTAGTGGTTCCAGTGCCTGCCTAGCAAGTACAAGGTCCCTAGTTGATCCCCAGTAACCACATATAACAATACTGGACATGGTGACTTATGCCCACAAGCAATCAGTACCACATACCACAATGCAGAGCATGGTGGCGCACACCTGTAATCCCAGCACTCAGAGGCAGAGGCAGAGGCAGAGGCAGGAGGGTTGCTGAGTTTGTGGCTTGCCTGGGCTACATAGTGAGCTCAGGGCCAACCTGAACTACATAGCAAGACCCTGTCCCCCAAAAAATATCGTGAAAAATTACTCTCTGGCCATCCTAGCCTGAAGGCTTCTGATCTCATCTGATCTCAAAAGCTAAGCACAGTCAGGCCTGGTTAGTACTTGGATGGGAGAGAGCCTGGGAATACCAAATATCTTTCAAAATTGATGAAGAAATAAGCTATTTCCATGATAAAGAGAACTTAAAGAAATTCATGACCACTAAACTAATACTCCAAAAAATTCTCAAAGATATCCTACAAGGAGACAATGAAGCTAACAACACCAAAATGTCAAATAAAATCAATGTATCAGGCAGGGCTAGCAATCAATTAGAAGGAAAAGAAACCAAACAGCAATAGGAAGATAATTCAGTAACGGGAATAAGTCAGTACTCATCAATTACAACCATGGGCTCACTTTGCCAAACAAAAGACACAGATTAGCAGAACAGGTCAAGAAACAAAATCCAGCTGTATACTATATTTATTTATTTAATATAAAAATGTTTATTTAACATAAGGAAAAAATTTATTTAACATAAGGAAATTCACAGACTAAAAATCACAGGTTAGAAAACAGTATTTCATGGAATGGAAACCTCAAAGGAAGAGTGAAGCTCTCCTATTTTCAGACAAGGTAGACTTCAAGCCAAAACTAATCAAAAGAAGGACATTACGTATTGGTTAATGGAACAGGAAGAGATAACAATTACAAACATTTATGCTCCAATCTACAGTGCATACAACTTCAAAAATCAGACACAAATGAATGTAAACAATCAGATAAACATCAGTACAATTATGGTGGGGGACCTCAAAACCATATCATCACAATCAGATCATGATACTAAAGAAAAAAAATCAACAAATAAATATCAGAGTTGAACCAAACCTTAACTGCTATGTAGACAAATGCTTCATACCTACCTCTAATCCCACTTTCTCCCTAGCTTCCACCCTGGCCATCACTGCCTCTTTGTGTTGTCTCCTTTTTCCTTTTTTCAGATCTTCAACCCCATATCTAGAATGACCAGGACTCCCACGATCCCACTCCTAACTTTAGCCACATCCAAGGTGCTTAACCCTCTCCATGATCTACTTCCCACCTTCCTTGTTCTTCACAAAACAAACCCACCTTGGATTTTATTCTCTTATGCTTCCTCGCCTTGTACTGGTTCACCCCTGTAGAAGTACTTGGCAAGGTATTCTGAGACTGTCTTTGTCCGTACCTGTCCTCCACTAGATTGGTAGCTCCTTAAAAGTGGGAACCTTGCCCTGGTGGCGGCAGTGGCAGTGGCAGTGGTGGACTGAGGCCTGCACACCGGCCCACCCCACCCCGAGCGGCACAGACGACCCGGCTGTTCTGGGCGCCATTCCATCTCTGGCAGCGGCAGTGGCGGCAGACTGAGGCCTGCACAACGGCCCATGCCATTCTATCCCTGGTGGCAGCAGCGGCGGCAGTGGTGGACTGAGGCCTGCACAACGGCCCGCTCCACCCTCAGCCAGCACAGACGACTCAGCCACCCCAGGTGCCACTCATTCCCGGCAACAGTGGAGGACTGAGGCCTGCCCGCCAGTTGACTCTACCCAGGAGCCATGCAGTGAGGAGTCAGGTTTGGACCCCGGGCCCCATCCACATCACAGAGGATTGAGACCCACCGGCCGGCCCCAGCTCCATCCCAGAGCTGCATTGTGAGGACCCAGGTCCAAGAGGAGGCGGGGCCATTTCCTGCATCCCTTCACACTGCAGCCGTGCTGAGAGACCAGGCAAGATAAAAAAAGAAAGGGGAGGGGAATCTAGCTCCTATTTTGCCATCTACCCCTAGATCCATCTACTTACCTCTTGACCCCACACCCTCTCCTATCTTCTTGTCAGAAGCAATACCCAAAAGTAAAAGACTCTTAGGCTGACCTATTTCTTCTCCTATACTACTATAAGAAGGTGTACAAAGTCTACAATGGTCTTATAGCATACAGTTGGTACTGTTTTATATACACCCTTTTATCCTCTATTACCCGCTGGCATATATGAGGTTCTAGAGTATAGGTGATCTTCATAAATCTGCTAACCCTATTTCACTCTCCTTCTGTCCCCCTACCTCCCTGATTCCCCAATAATCTCTTATTGCCAAAGGACTCGGTGGGTGCATTTATGATCTTCATGTTGTATACACATTGCTGATTAATTCTGAATTTTGGCATATGACATAGAGGTAACTCATAAGCTCAAAGTCTCCAGAATACGATTTAACAAAAATTTTAATTTTATTTACTGTGTCCAATACTGATATTGGTATTGATTGTATTATGGTAACAAACATGATGTGATTGTTCTTCTCAAATACCTCCCGTGATGTGGCAGAACACAAAACTCTCAAGAGTCATTATATATTCAACGAGGACACCCCAGGAAGGTGCCACATCCATAGAGCCCCAGATAATAGAAAGAAAGAGGACTGCAACAAACATTGCCCTGTCATCAGGCAAAGAAGAGCATTAGTAACAACGAAAGAGTAGAAATGGGAAAATATACCAAAAACTAGACACAAAGATCACCACCACAGGAAAATTCAGAGAAAAGAGAAATAGGGCAAACTGAAACTCAAGCACCAGGACTCTTGGAGATGGTAACTAAAGCAGATCTAGTAAAATGGAAATCAGAACTCATCGCTGAGATCAAAACAGGAGTACTGTCTACAGTGAAAGACATGATTAAAAAAGAGATCAGCGAGATGATAGAATCCAAGATAACAGAACCAATGGAACCTTTTAAACAGCTTCAAGCAGAGCTCCAGGGAATGATAAAGGAGAACGAAAGCTTGAGCAGTAGGATGAATGAAGCAGGAAACCGAATCTCAGACCTAGAGGACAGCATAGCAGCCAACGAGCAGGAAAGGTATAATCTATGGAAAAGAGCAAGGGACCATGAGAAATCAATTCAACAGCTTCTAGATGACACAAAGAAAAATAACATAAGACTGATTGGAGTCACTGAGGAAGCAGGAGACAGTGCAAAAAACATAAAAAAGCTATTGTCAGAGATAGCAACAGAAAACTTCACAGGAAAAGAAATAGACATACAGATAAATGAGTCCTGTCAGACTCCAAAATGCCATGACATAAAAATATCTACACCTAGATATATAATTATCAAGTTTCCAGATGCACAACAAAAGAATAAAATACTGAAAGCAGTGAGAGAAAGGAAGAAAATCACCTACAAAGGGAAGCCCATTAGGATGACAGCAGACTTTTCAACACAAACACTCAATGCAAGGAGAGCCTGGAGGGAAGTATTTCAAGCATTGCAGGAAAACAACCTCCAACCTAGACTGCTGTAACCTGCAAAACTATCTTTCAGAATAGACGGGGAAATAAGATACTTCCATGACAAAGAGAACTTGAAAAACTTCATAAATACGAAACCTGAACTCCAAAACATTCTAAAGAATATCTTGGAAAAAAAACACAGAAAATTCCATACCCACAAGACCCAGGAGAGTGAACTCATTGGGGCAAACAAGAAATTAAATAGAGAAGGGGAAAAGCAAGGAAGGAAAAAAAAAAAAAAAACAAGAACATGGAAACATGGCAGCTCTGAATATGTCCATATCAGTCATAACCATTAATGTCAATGGCCTCAATGGGCCAATTAAAAGACACAGACTAGCAGATTGCATCAGGAAGCAAGATCCTACAATCTGCTGCATACAGGAAACACACCTAATTCAGAGGGAAACCCATAGACTGAAAATAAAAACTTGGAAAACGATCCTCTATGCCACAGGAAACTGCAAAAAAGCAGGATTGGCTATCTTGTTTGCAGATAAAATAGATTTCAAACCCAAACTGATTAAAAGAGATAAAGAAGGTCACTATATCCTCGTACAGGGAACTATCAAAGAGAAAGAAATAATAATCATAAATATTTATGAACCAAACTCTAATGCACCCAACTATATAAAACAAACATTATTGGACATGAAAAGCCAGTTAACCATGAATACAATAGTAGTGGGGGATTTCAATACTCCACTGTCACAAACTGACCGATCAACTGGACAAAGAATCAATAAGGAAATACTTGAGCTAAACCAAACTTTTGAGCACATGGACCTATTAGATGTCTACAGAATTTTTCACCCTTCAAAGCGAGAATATACCTTCTTCTCAGCTGCTCATGGATCATTCTCCAAAACAGATCACATTCTAGTCCATAAAACAAGCTTAAGTAGATGCAAAGGAATCGAAGTTATCCCCTGCATACTATCAGACCATAGTGCCTTGAAACTGGAGCTGAATAGCAGAAGAAATTCCAAGATCCTCACAAACACATGGAAATTGAATAGCTCTCTGTTAACCAACCAATGGGCAACAAAAGAAATTAAACAGTTTCTACAACTAAATAACAACCCCAGCACAACATACAGGAATTTATGGGACACAATGAAAGCAGTTCTGTGAGGGAAATTCATAGCAGTGAATGTATACACTCAGAAAATAAAGCAAACCGAAATAAACAATCTGATGATAAACCTCAGACAATTAGAAACAGAGGAGCAAAACAAACCCAAAGCACATACTAGAGAGGAAATTATAAAGATCAGAAAAGAAATTCATGCAATGGAGACAAAGAGAACAATACAAAGAATCAATGAATCAAAGAGTTGGTTCTTTGAAAGGATAAATAAGATTGACAGAACCTTAGCCAACCTTATCAAACGAAGGAAAAGGCTTAAATCCATGCTATAAGGAACGAAAATGGGGAAATCAGCACAGATCCAGAGGAAGTCCAAAGGATAATAAACACATACTTTGAAAATCTATACTCCAAGAAGATGGAAAATCTAGAAGAAATGGATAGATTCCTAGACTCATATGACTTCCAAAGCTGAATGAAGAGGATATAAAAATGTTAAACAACCCGATATCAATCTGGGAAATTGATAATGTAATAAAAAACCTACCAACAAAGAAAAGCCCTGGTCTTGACAGCTTCACTGCTGAATTCTACACAACTTTTAAAGAAGAGTTAACACCAGTACTTCTCAATCTCTTTAATGAAATTGAAAGAGAAGCAGTACTCCCAAAATCATTCCTTGAAGTAAACAACACCTTGATTCCAAAGGCAGGGAAAGATCCCACCAAAAAAGAAAACTACAGGCCAATCTCTCTAATGAACATTGATGCAAAAATCCTCAATAAGATACTTGCAAACAGAATACAAGAGAGTTATCAAGAAAATCATACACCCTGATCAAGTCGGATTTATCCCAGGGATGCAAGGCTGGTTAAAACATACATAAATCAATCAATGTAATACACTATATTAACAGACTCAAGGACAAAAATCATATGATTATCTCAAAAGATGCAGAAAAAGCATTTGACAAAATCCAACACCCATTTATGATCAAAACCCTACAGAGAATTGGAACCCATAGACTTTATCTCAATTTAATATAAGCTAATTATGAGAAACCAACAGCCAGCATTATACTTAATGGGCAAAAACTGAAACCCTTTACACTAAGATCAGGAACAAGACAAGGATGGCCGTTGTCTCCACTCTTGTTCAATATAGTGCTGGAAACATTAGCCATAGCAATCAGGCAGGACAAAGACATAAAAGGAATAAAGATAGGTAAGGAAGAAGTTAAACTGTCATTATTTGCTGATGATATGATACTCTTATCTAGAGGATCCTAAAAACTCAACCAAAAGACTACTAGACTTAATTACCAGATTTGGTAGTGTTGCTGGATATAGGGTCAATGCTCAACAGCCTTTGTCTACACAAACAACAGACTCACTGAAAGAGAAATTGGGGAGGCAATCCCTTTCACAGTAGCACCCAGAAAAAGGAAATACCTAGGAATCAACCTAACAAAGGAAGTGAAAGACCTCTACTCTGAAAACTATAGGACTCTGAAAAATGAGATAGAAAAGGAAATCAGAAAGTGGAAAGATATCCCTTGTTCCTGGGTAGGGAGAACCAACATCATCAAAATGGCTATACTTCCACAGCTACTATACAGATTCAATGCAATTCCAATTGAAATCCCAATGGTATACTTCACAGAGCTAGAGAAAATAATACAAAAATTCATCTGGAAACACAAGAAACCTAGAATAGCAAAAGCAATTCTAAGCAACCACGACATGGTAGGGGGTATTAAAATCCCCAATTTAAAACTCTACTATAAAGCCACTGTGATAAAAACTGCATGGTACTGGCAAAGTAAGAGACCCAAGGACCAGTGGAATAGATTAGAAGATGCAGAAACAACCCCGGGTACTCTAAGCCACCTTATCTTTGACAAAGGAGCCAAACATCCTCAATGGAGGAAAGACAGCCTGTTTAACAAATGGTGCTGGAAAAATTGGGCTTCAACTTGCCAAAAGCTAAAGTTAGACTTATCTCTTTCACCATACACTAAACTAAACTCACAATGGATATGAGACTTAAACATTAAAACAGAAACAATAAGCCTGCTGGAAAGACAGATTAGGTAAAACTCTTGGAGACACTGGCTTAGGCAGAGACTTTATGAATAAAACCTCTATAGCACAAGAAGTAGCAGAAAGAATCAACAAATGGGATCTCATTTTACTGAAAAGCTTTTGCACAGCAAAGGAAGTCACTGACACTGCTAAAAGACCACCAACAACATGGGAAAAAATCTTTACTAGTTGTTTATAAGACAAAGGGCTATTATCTACAATATATAAAGAACTTAAACAGACTAGCCTCCCCAAGTCTAAAGACCCAATTCAAAAATTGGCATCTGAAATGAACAGACACTTCTGAGGCAGAAGTTAAAGCAGCTAAGAAACATATGAAGAAATGTTCAACATCACTGGTCATTCGAGAGATGCAAATGAAAACAACACTGAGATTCCATCTCTCTCCACAAAGAATGGCCGCTATTACAAAATCAACCAACAATAAATGCTGGCGAGGCTGTGGAGAGAAAGGAGCCCTTTTCCACTCTTGGTGGGATTGCAGACTTGTGCAACCTTTGTGGAGATATGTGTGGAGATTTCTCAGAAAACTAGGACTAGGGGGTCCCATTTGACCCTGCTATCCCCCTGCTAGGAATATACCCAAAAGAATTTAGAAAATCACAGTGGAAGGATAGATGTACACCCTTGTTCATAGCAGCTCAGTTCGTGATAGTTCAATCTTGGAAACAACCCAAATGCCCATCAACTGGAGACTGGATAAAGAAGATGTGGTTTTTTTATAAAATGGAGTACTATTCTGCCATAAAGAATGACAAGATTGATTCATTTAGGTGCAAATGGATGCTCCTGGAGGACATGCTAAGGAGTGAAATCAATAGAGCACAGATAGGTAAATACTGGATCTTCTCGTTGATATGAGCACCGATAGATACAAATGAGCTCTAGTAGTATGACAATCTTTTTAGAATGGGAAATTTCCAAAGGAAATTTGGTGTGGGGATGTAATGAGGGGAAGGAATAAATATGATTCTGAAAGAAAATAAAAGAGCATGTATATAGGGGGTGGAGAGGTGTGGGTGGGGATATGGGTAAAAATGAGAATTGACTGTCATATGTTGGTACAAATTCCCCAATGTTTTCTGTGAGTGTGAGATGTGTGCAAAGTATACCAATAAAGAATGCAATTTTAAAAAAAGTGGGAATCTTTCTCTGTCTCCGTCTGCACCTCCCTCTCATGCTCTGCGGCCTCACAGCTATGGGGCCTACTTTCAAGCCTACAGCAGCTACACAGGAAGTACTTGCTGAATGAAGGTGGTGAGTACTTATCCTCATCTTATAATAATCAGATAATTTGAAACCTTAGCCACATCTGGCATGAAAAGTACCTGTCACCATCACCAGCAGAGTGGATGCTTAACATGAATTTGTTGAGTGAATCAATTATACATTCATTAACCTTTAGAGGCTTCATTGCCCTGTTCTTCATTCTACATGGACTGAAGGGGTTTTTGAGTTCTGGGTTCTGACCCCAACATTAACAGAAAAATGCCTACCAAGTTCCAGATCACTACCTCGAACTGGGGCACTGGTGCAGGGGCTATGTGGACCACAGAGAAACAATGCTTATCAAATTTAGCTCTATTAATCTGTTTTCATTTCTTTTCCCTGAACCTGTAAATTAATATCACTTGTACTTGATCCATCCTTTCTGTCCATGTACTCTTTTTCTCCAAATCAAAGGGTTTGAACAGCATTATGAGCTATTACATAATATGATAAAGTGATGAACATAACAGTCTGACCAAATAATTAGGATAAAACATGCGAATATCACACATATTCCTATATCAAGGCAAATCAAAGCAGTACACAGCATGTTTTCAAACTAACCTACTAATCAATTGGGCCATGTAAGTTGGGAACGACTTCATACTGAAATCTGAAACATAGGCTAACACTGATCATGATACAAATTGGATAAGGCTGGTAATGACAATGTTTGGTAACAAGTCAAATAACCCTCTTACAAGAATCTGGTCCTGCATTTCAGAGGCAAGTTGTATCCGGAATATTTTCCCTTCATATTCAAAAATTACCCTCTCATTGCACCAGGGAAACAGACACATGAATATTCTAGGCCACTTGGACAGACAGTATATGATGGTTTATATTTAGACATCCCCCAAAAGCCTCTTGCAGTCATAGGTGGGGTTTTAGAAATGTGAGTAGATTATGGGGGTGTGACACTTACCAGTAGATTAGTCCACTGATGAGTTTACAGCTGTGATGTTGGGAGGTGAAGCTGATTTGAAAGAGGTGGTCACTGGAGTGTGGCCTAGAAAGATCTATTTCTTTCCTTCACCTTTGATCTCTCTCTGCTTCCTGAGGGTCCGTGAGGAATTCTCCTCTACCATATCCCTGTGCCACGCCACTTTGTTTTGGGGTCAGCTAAGACTATGGACTGAAACCTCTGAAAACTGTGAGCCAAAATGAACCTTTCCTCCCAAGAGTTCTGCGTATCAGGTGTGGCATGTCACCAGTGAGAATGTGACTACGACATAGTGCACCTGTCTCACCCATGACAGTCCCAGGCAAAGTGAGGACTGTGTGGTGAAGCCAGAGTAATGACTATCTGGGACAGTTCTTATTGTGTTTGGGAGGATGGTTTTTTACAGCATTGTTGAAAAACAAACACATAACATAAAACAGCATATAATTCATCAAGTTAAAATGTCCAATTCAATGCTATGAAATCATCATCACCAGCAAGTTTAGAACATCTGGATAACACCTCTGGAAAAAAAAAACTTCGAATCTCTTTCTCATCACTAACTCCTCTTCCCTTGAATTCCTCTCCTTCTTGCCACCCTTATCCAACCATTAATTTATCTTCTACCTACAGGGCACTGCATATTGTGAACATTATGGACATGTTTCAGCAGTCTTTTGGAAGATTAAAAAAATAAATCTTGAGTTTTCCTCTTTAGGCCAAACTCTCTCACTCATTTAGATGCCACCCATCACTACTTGCTGTACAAGGCCTCTCTCCCTGGTGCTACGGACCAATCTACTGCAAGGTACTATTTTATCAAAATGTTCTAACTTTCCCACAGTGAGTTGCTATTGAATCACTGCATGAGTCATAGTGAATGTCTTCTGTCACCTCCTAGATATGTGATTTAGAACAAGTGAACAGCATTCTCCAGGTCTGTTTCCTCAGTGGTCACAGTAGGGGATTCTGGTTGCTAGATTACTTTTAGCCCTGAGATACCATCAGTCGTGTCATGTCCAGACTCACATTTGCTTTTCTTGTTTTCATGGTTAGCAGAAGTAAAGAGGTGCCTCCAAGTTCAACTACCTACCTGTTCGTGTAGATCGGTAACTATTTGCCTTTCAAATGAGGTTGGACTATTTTTTTCCACCTTTAAAATATACTGTGAACATCATCTCCATTTCTGAGCAGCTCCACGGTGTTTTTCTAACTATAGTGTTTGTGCTAAATGTGAATAGACCTGCAAATTGATGCAGTGAGCTCTCTCAGTGCCCAGATTGGCAAGTCTCTTTCTCTGAACTCTACTAAATGGGAGTCAGTGGGTTTTTTTTTTGAAAGAATGGCTGTGTTTCATACAGAGAGAAAGCTTGTATTTATTTCTGTGGTACAACCTTCTTTTTAACACATTGTATATATATTCAAAGGGCCTTTTAGTAAAAAACTTGTAAAATATTAAGCTAGTAGTTAAAGAAAATATATGCCTTATTACTCATGTGGTTTAAAAATGTACCCTCAGGACAATGCCATAGTAAGAAGGTAGATACTATTCTCTTCCTTATTTAATAGATAAGGAAACTGAGGCACAGAACAGTTAACATGCCCAAAGTTGCCCAGGCTCCAATCTCCGGTACTCTGGTTCTAGAGCACATATTATTCAACTTGAAGTCAAATAATATAGCATCCCTGATGCTTCTTAACAACTCAAAGCAACAGATAAATTGTGGCCTTCATTCAGTTTCTTTGCAGCTTTTTATATTATACATATGAAAGGCCACTGTCTGAAAATCCATTTGGTTTCATCAATGCTCAGTTTCGATCCATGATAATACACTCCTCACTAATGTAGAGGAACGTTAAAGCCACCTTTGAACGTGACAAATGACCAAGTGAAAGCCTTTGTACTGTGCCACAGACTGATCAAAGCTACACCCTGCTCCTGGCAAGAAGGGAAACTGGTAGTTCAACTATAATTATGTGAAAGAGAAAGTAAGAATAACAAAAAAATATATTACAACAGGAAGCTAGACAGGACTTGGGACTGGTAAGGTAATGGCTTTTAGGTAATCCTTTATCAAGGGCATTTCACAGTAATTTCCATTCAGACTTTTCATCACTTTTATAGTGGTTAGATTTCAATATTTTATGAGCAGGTTCTATCGGTAACACTTTCAAGACTAGTTTTTTTCCATGGAAACATCATAAAAACTAGATAAAACTATTCTATTAAAAAGGAGCTACTGCCATAAAGGAGTCAGAGAAAGACTGGCAAAAACGGTTCTTATCTGAGCAGAAAGATCTATTTCAATTTGTATATGGAAACTTTTCCACCTATATCGAGAGTTAAAGGATCAAACTTTCCTTCTGTGCTAACACCTTGCACAAAGCCAAGCGCTCCAACACTTACTGGCACTATCTGGTGATGCCAAGCCACGGAAGGGTGGGAGGAGTGGGTGGTGGAGGGTGGTCACCTTACCAGCTGCCGTTAAAAATCTGTCAATTGGCAAGTAAAACCCTCTGATATGTGAGCAATTTCCAAAAGGAAAAAAAAATCAGAACTACCATCTGGGAAGTGGGAAGAAGATACCACTTGGCCAAAATGTTTCAGAAAACACAGGCAAACACAGAAACACACACAAACATAATCAACATGTGCACACACATACACACAGAAAAAAGCAATGGCCTCAAGATAAAGCCATCACCCCCATCCTACTACAAACCTTTCTCCTGACCAAACCAACATGCGAAGGGCAGACAGACAGACAGTGAGTACCACAATGCTGTTAACAGCCCCACTGCTGACTCACTACCTGATTTCAAGCAAACCACCTGTTAGGAATCTAGAGCATAGTTTATCAATCTGCAAAGCAGGTGTGAGCATTCTCACCTTCTACAAATCATGAAGCTTATTTAAATGAGGATTTCAAAGAACTGTGCTATTCTGGGGAGAGAACTCTCAAAGGGAAGTGTAACATCATTTTTAGAGTTCCACGTGATTTCCATACATTCAAGAATCCTCACAATCAAGAGAAAGCCAGTGGTGGGCGCCAGTGTTAGTTCCCCCAGGTGCAGCTCAGTAGAGGAGCCCAGGGCCTGTTCCCAGGGTGAAGTATGGCTGCCCCAAGAGCATAGTGAACCCTCAAATTACCACCAGCCTGATGTGCAAACATCAGGGCTCATTAGGCTAATGAAAATCCATCTGCCTCTTGCTATCTATAGTGTGTGCTCAGGTGAATATCCGTATCTCAGAGGTGTCGACTTAGCTGCAACCAGCCCTCAGGAACTGAACAAGTTTGTGAGTCAAAAGTCCACTATTTTAGAAGAAGGTCAGGCCCTTTGTGTTTTCTTCTCACTACACGTTCTCCCAAGACTTTGGGTCATTTCATTTCTAACTGTGTCTCCCCTTGAAGCTCTTCCATTTCTCTTCCCGGGCCCCGCACTGATCACATTAGTCTGTATTCATCTGTGGTCTGAGAACAGCACACGAAAGGCTGACTTCAGATGTGACGCCTTCTACCATGCCTAATGGGTGAAGTCAGTCACAGAGGATTGGAGACAGGAAAGTAAGAGGCTGAAAGCATTCTCAGAAAACTCCCTATTTCCCCCCCAAAATTTTTAATGAAATACATTATAAACTGTTATGACAAATAGATAAATGTAAGCCAAATGGCATTTAATGGACAGAAGTAGTCTTACTATTAAGAAAAAGTAAAGTCCACAAAAATAGCACCTTTATAAACAATTTCTGGAACCACACACCTCTTAAATGTCTAAAAAGTATTTTAAGATTTATATGAAGAAATATTTTTAAATTTGATGGATCAAATAGGCAAAACATAGCTGAAAACATAATGAATATGACTAATACCTACACCCATATGAAACTTCATCCCTTAAAAGGAGGAAAATATCTCAATTTCCCTGTCAAAGGATAGAGACAAATTAGAGGGACAGATTAGAAACTCAGGGCAAACCCAGATGACTAAATTGTAAAATTGCCACACGCTTATCTCTGGCTGATGACTGTAAAATCATCACATGTTTGTTATGTACCATGTTCTCAAAAATTGTACCTTTCTGTATCCTTATGAAAATACTGCTAGCACTTACTGCGTAAGAATTCCCAACCTACCTTGTCCCCTTCCCAAAAACAAAGGCTAAGATCCTGACTGACCTATACCACATCCATCAGTGAGGCAGTTATGTTTAGAAACCAGCTTCCCCTTGTAAGTATGAAGCACACTTCAGACTCACTGGGAATCCTGAGTGGGACGCCCCCCCATCTTACAGCACCGCTCTGCTGTTGAGGTAGCTTTATTTCTGCTTCCTCTGCATTCAGCACTCTTTAAAATAAACTCCCACTTCACTACCTATCAGTATTGACTCCCTCCATTTTCTGCTAAGACCTACACTTCCTCATTCTTTACCGGAGTGAGAGCAAGGACCTGGAAAGAGGCAAAGGGTCACTGCGGGGATCCCTAGCCACCCTCCTTTAAACAGCCTCCCCCTGCCTGGTGCAACAAAAGTGATTAACATACTTGGCATTACGTGGTATTAAGGAAAACTCAGAACATGCCAAAGTTTTACTCATTTATTCTCAATATCTGAGCACCTATGATGTCCCCGGATGGGTAGTGAATCTGGTGTTAAAGACAGATATGATGCTGCTCCCACAGAGCTCAGAAGTCCTGGATAACCAGGACATTCTTTATGAGAAATCAAGACTATGCCACTTTTAAAAACTAAGAATAGCATAGGTTTTAGCAAAATAGCCCATAGAAGAACACCTCTAAGAGCTGGAAAATAATAATAATAATACAACAATTGTTTGAACAAGTTTAAGCTACTCAAAAATAACCAACACAGGTAAAACATAAAAATCTGTGATCCTGCCAGGCGTGATCATGCCTATAATCCCAGCACTCTCGAGGCAGAAGCAGGAGGATTGCTGAGTTCAAAGTTTGCTTGGGCTACATAGTGAGCTCAGGGCCAGCCTGAACTACAAAGTGAGACCCTGCCTCAAAAAAAAAAAAAAAATTAAAAATCTGTGATCCTTGGGAGAAGAGAAGAATTGAAAAATCACCTACACATTTCCCTCAGTTGCCTTCAGAGGGAATTTGTCAAAATCCCAGCACAGGGAACTGGCAGGGAAGAGGAAAAGGTCAGAATTTGACCAGCCAAAGCAGCAGTTTTATCTGGTGGTAAAACTCTAGAAACAGGTAAGCATGGAGAAGTGAGGCAAAAAATCTGAGCCAAACTTTTCCTCAAATCATGGAGCAATTCCTCAACCATACAGATGCTTAAGTGAGCACCAGTCGTGGGGATAAAAAAGAGATTTTGCTGGCTGTCTGCCTTGGGAGACAAGTTAGAGGGAAGATTGCTCCAAGGTAAACTTGATAAATATTCCAACTTTCAGCAGAAAGCGTGGAGATGAAACAAGGTAAGAAGAAAAGGAATAAAGGTAGAGGAGTAAAGGGTAAGACTGAAATCTTCCTCAACAAAACCTGAAACAAGCCATTAAAGGTATTAGGGTATCCACAGGAATGTAGCTCTCTGCCACCAGAAAAATTAACTTGGAGGAAGGTAAAATCGCCCAGAAGCTCTATAGTTTTTTTATCTATAATTTCTGTTATTCGGTCACAAATTTCTGGCCCGACTAAAAACCAACGAAAAATAATAGAAAGTCAAAGAGACAACCAATAAAACTAGAACCACAAGTGGAATGATCAGACAAGGATTTTAAAAGTTAACATTAATATGTATAGGAAAATAAAGGAGAGATTAACTAGAGATCTGGAATCTCCCCTACTAAAGGGAGATGCAAATGAAAAATCTAGAGCCTAAAGACATTCTGTAACTAAAATTAAGAATCCAATTGATAAGGTCAATAGCCCATTAAAAAAAGCAAAGGACAAGTGAATGAAAATACCTACTCTGTAGGAAAACTTGATTTGAAGAAAGAAAAAATAGCTTAGGACATATATATGTGCATAACTAAAAGTGTAGAAGGGGAAAAGGGAATGTATATATTAGAAAAATAAGCATCAGAAAAGATGTGACAGTAAAAGAAATCTGAAAGAATTCTTCTTCAATTATTCCACATTAAAGCAAATTTTATCAGTTATTTTATTTCTTTTCACAAAGAAAACCCCAGAGCAAGATGGCTTCACTGGTGAAATCTGACCAATTTTAAAAGGAGAAATCATTCCAACATGGCACAACAAGAGAACAGAAAATAAAAAGAAATAATAAACCTGTCCTAATCTGACAATGAGGCAAGCCTACCCTGATATTAACTCTGACAGGTCAGTATGGGGCAGGAAAATGCTTCAAAAACAAAATGGAGAAATCATAACCAAGATATTTGAAGGTCAAATCCCTTCCTTGATTTAAAAGGAAGGGTAACACATCAGAAGGAAGTAAGTTTTATTCTGAGACTGTAAAATCAGTTTAACATTTGACAAACAGTATTATCTATGCAGCAAGAGAAAGTGGAAGGTAAAATATCACATGGCTATTTCAATTGCTGAAGAAAAAAATAAATAAAGACTTATCCCTTATGGATGACAAAACTCAAACCAAGCTAGAAATAGAAAGAAATGTCCTGCCTTTAATCCCTAAAGACAGAAGTTGGGCCACTGTGGAGACAACATCTTAGCCACTTGGGTCTCTGATTTGATGTGGATGAATCATGAGGGTGGAAATATATAAATATTCTTCAAGCTGTACTCTGAACTTTATTCACTCTGCTGGATCTAATTTACACTTCAATAAAAAAGGAAAAACAAGCCCCACGCACTGGAGCAGAACTGCCGGATCGGATGCGGCATCCCTGAAACCAGTTCTGTGTTAACTAGCTAAGTAGTGCAGGAAGCCCCACAGCTTTGCAGAAATCAATGAGAAAGAGAGAAACTGCTCTGCAAATGCTATTTTGAAACATAGGGTCAGTGGGGACGGAGCATTAGCACCTTCGGCTCATGGCATATGTCAACAGGAGCTACTGAAGGATTGAAAGTTAGATGCTCCTCCCAGGGGCACAAGGCCCAAGGGAACCTCGCTGAATAACTGAACTGACAGAACTTCCCATGGTCAGTACTCATTAAGGACTCAGCACTGCTGCACTTGTCACACAGGATGCGCCAAAACCCCCAAGTGGGTTGTAACCAAGATGGAGAAACTGAGGCCCGGACTCCAAGCAACTGGACCAATGGCCAATTAGGAAATAATGCTGGGCCAGACCTCCAAATTCAAATTTCTCTTCCCTGTTTTCACCATGGCAACTCCATGATTCAGAATGATACTTTAGAAAAGGAGACCACGCACAATTGATCTGGGACCTGGGATTCTCTTTTTTCCAAAGAGATTGTGAATACCTCTTGCAAAGTATGACAAAGATCTAATGTCTATAATGCAAATGAGTTCTTAGGAAGGATGTTAAAAGAAAGTGCCCAACAATAATAAGTAACCAGGAGAAAGGCACTGATACAAACCATCACAAGACACTTCTTTTTTTTTTTATCAAAAACCATTCAAGTTGATACAGTGGCACAGTCCTATAATCCAGTACTCTGTGAGGCTGAAGCAGGAGAACCCAAAGCCCAATTCCACCAGAACAACTTAGCAAGACCTGCCTTAAAATCTAATGGGTGGATGGGTGAGTGGATAGATGGATGGACAGATGGACAGTCTGGGATGTAGCTCTATGACAGAGTATCCCTGGTTGAACCCTCACTACTACTAAAAAGAAAAAGAAAAAAAAATCACAAGGAGTTCGCATTTTTTTTGAGACAGGGTCTCACTTTGTAGTTCAGGCTGGCCCTGAGCTCACTATGGTGCCCAGGCAAGCCGCCGCGAACTCAGCAATCCTCCTGTCTCTGTCTCCCGAGTGCTGAGATTACAGGCATGAGCCACCACATCCGGCATTGTGATATGCGGTGTTGATTGTTGGTGGGCGTGTCTCCATGCCCAGCATTATATGTGGTTACCGGGGATCGAACTCAGGACCTTGTGCTTGCGAAGCAGGCGCCAGAACCACTGAGCTAACCCTCCGGTCCTTGCATTCTTGAAAAGAATAAAACCCCACCTGTCCTGAGTGTGGTTCCTCACAATTCCTTTCTCCAGCTCCCTCCTGCAGAGAAGTCAGAAGCCTCCTACCCACTGGATGCAGGTTCCCCAGGCCTCTGGCCAGCACGGTGCCCACAGAAGCGACAGGACCAGGACCCCCTGGGAGTTTCAGTAAGGCCCAGAACCACCCAGCTCGACCCTGGGGCACTCCTGGTGACCACCAGGGAATCTCAGCTCAGTGGGTTTCACACAGACTGCAGGGTGCCAGTGGAGAGAATGGATGGAGGTGTAGGAAGAGAAAACAGTAGCTCTTCCAGGAGCTGGAAGGGAATGACCATTATTTCCAGCCCCTGTCCATCCTTGGAAAACATGAAGCACTTTGAAATTAAACACTCCAAATTCAATGCAAAGTGTCACGGGCCAATTTAAGGTTAACTATAGGAACTCTCCAAAGATCACAAAAGAAGAAAGGCTGTGGTGTGGGGGAGAGAGGATCACTGCTCTCACCAAACAAAGAAATAAGGTGACAGGGAAAGAAAAGAGAGAAATAGAAAGACCATAGTAAACTTAAGTGAGGTGAAGTGTTGATTTACTTTGACCTATCTACTGGGAAGAGGGAGAATCACTTCAAGAACATGAAATCACTGGCGGTTTTAAAGAATCTGTAGAGTTCTTTCCAAGTCACTTAAACCAGAAATCACAAAATAAGAACTCACCAAGAGTATCAGGGCAATTCTTCAAGAACCATTAAATGTGACTGACAAAGGGAACCAGAAAAATGAACCTCCTTTGTAAATAAGTTATCTCTGGTGGGAGGAGGGGTCTTTATCTAAATACCTTTTACTAATTCCCACTGTGTATATTTTCAAGGCTTAAGATAGCAGTGATGGCCTTTGATGAGATCCTGGTCAGGCCACCATGTAGAACTGGGTGTCGGACTGTCAGTTTTTAATGATGCACTGAGCAGGGACCCTCTTCATAGAAACCCTTGAAAAAGAAGAATTTTGGTCCCTCCAATGGGGCCACTTGCCATAGGGAAGAAGGGACACTGCCCAGGATTTAGATTTACACCTAGTTAGCAGAAAACTCACAGTCTGTAAATGTATCACAAGAAAGAAGCAGCAGGAAGCATCCCCTCCAGTTCCAGGCCAAACTCCATGACCTGACAGAGCAAAACAGTACCAATACTTGAAAACAGAAAGTAAATTTGTGGCATCCCAATTCTGTGCTGGGTTTTGCAGAGCTTCTTGCTTTCATAATTCCCATCTCTGTGAGGAAAGACAGGACTCAAGGTTATTTTGGCAAGTGGGTAACACATGGCTGAGATCAGAATTGAATCTTTTCTTTTTTTCAAAGATAGGGTCTTGCTGTGAAATGCAGGCTGAGCTTGGACTCACTATGTGACCAAGGATGGCTTTGAACTCATGACAATCCTCCTGGCTCAGCCTCCCAAGTGCTGGGATTACAGGGGTGCACCTCCACACCTGGTAAGATCCCGGGAGTCTTACAGGTAAAATTAAGGGGTAAGTCTAATGGGAAAGACCGATACCCATTTAGAAGTCAAGGAACTGTTAAGGACCAAGCAGAGGAGGGGTAGGATGTAGCTCAGTGGTGCTGCACCTGCCTGGCAAGTGCAAGATCCTAAGTTTGATCCCTGGTACTGAAAAAATAAAAGAAAGAAAAGGTCAAGCAGAGGACACTGAGTGAAATGGCCAGGGAAGCAAAAAAAAAGTATTTTCTACATCAGAAGTGGAATTTGGGGATCTCTAAAAATTTATTAGTAAAATAATGATTTGTATTATTTGACAAATAAGTTTCCCACAATTTTTTTGGGGGGGTTCTGGGATTGAACTCAAGACCTTGCACTTGCTAGGCAGGTAGTGGCCCCACTGAACTACATCCCCAGTCCAAGTTTTCTATTCTAAAGTCACCCCAGTTGGGCCATGGATTAGCTTCACTGCACTTATCTCTGCAAGCACAAAGACCTGAGTTTGATCCCTGGTAAAATTAAATTAAAAAGAAAATCTCCACTATTAAGAAATTCCCAGATACAGGGGAAGCCAAATGCCATTGACACTTGCTTTCCCATTTTCCCCAAATGGTCTGCTTTGCTGACAAAGCCATGCCACATGCTCAGCAAACCTCACCCATCCCACTAACTTACTTTGTGACCTTGAGGGTGACCCGTGGGAATCACAGTGCTAAACACACGGGATGTGACGCAGGGATGAAGACTGTCTGCACCTTCTTCTACAGAGCAAACAGTGTAGCAGGGGAACTCCAGGACGTGCTCCAGACATAGGAACGTAAAGTTAATGCTGCTCCAATCCTGGCAGTTTGAGAAATACATTGAGGGGCCATATACTTGCAGTTTGACAGGAATTAAAAGCAAAATTGTGATTGAGTATGTTAAAGACTCAATTTGATGATGAAGAAAATAGATGGTTTTTCTACTTGCCTGAGGGATCATATGTGCCTCTGGTATACAAAAGCTCTCTCCTACTTCAGCTAATATATATCTGTTTAGATGTGACATTTCTTGCTAGAATGACTTAGACTGTGCTGCTGCTATGAAGCATCATGAGCCATTTCCACAGCCAGCTTGTCCATGAGCCATTTCCACTGCCTCTTGATTCCTTGTCCGTGAAGGATGCTTGGCAGATGTTGCAGAGCACGTCCGGGGGCTGCACAGGAGGCACGGTGGCGATCGCACCACCACGGACCTGTTTTGTAGCGGGTGGCCCTTGGTCCCAGATGCTCTTCTGCAGCTCCAGGACTCAGTCCCAAAGGAAGGATTCATGTTTCTTTCCCTACAGTTCAGAGAAACAACCCGCCATGGAAAACAACATTCACACAAGAATGTTCACAACTCATTTTCACTTGTTATTGGTAGGTTGCTATAATCAAATACCTTAGACAGGCTTGTAAACTACAAAAACTTATTTCTCACAGTTCTGGAAGCTGTGAAGTCCATGGTCAAACATCACCAAGGGTGGTACCTGGTGTCAACCAACTCTGTGGTTCCTGGATGTAGACTTCTGGCTCATCTTGGTAGAAGTAGCAAGGGAGCTCTCTGGGGTGATAATCCCATTCATTATGCAGCAACTCAGACTATTCACAACCTAGTACCTGCCTCCTCACACCATCACCAGTGATCAGGCTTCCACAAAGCAATGTGGGGACCAGAGGGACAAACACATTCAAGATCTTAGCACTTTTGGGTGCTCCCTCATGCTGGGGAGACAAAGGCAGGCCAACTCTTAGGGTACTACATTTCTGCCTTCCACTTTCCCAAAACAAACACAGACTGAGAGTCTCAGAGAATGCCATGACTCTGTTCTTGCAGTTGCTGTCATTTGTAACTGCTTATAGGGTATTTATGCACTGATCATTTTCCTGATCATAATGAGATCAAATGGTGACAGCTATGACTGAGTTTTGCTCATTAAGTCATTCATATTTTTTCCCTTGTGAAAATAATGCTAATAATGAGAATGTAAAGATTTCAAGAATGAAACATACACACTGCTGTCATTAAAGAATCTGCAGAATTAGATGGGTATACTTACTTTTTAAAATATTTAAGTGAAATATAAAATCTATATTTTTGAGAAGTGTACTTTGTTGCTGTAACACTTAAGAGGAAGTAGTTACTCACCAGGAAAAGGCCAGGAGGGAGAAAGCATGGAATGCACCTGAGGCTGGACAAAGGATACTGAAAGCGTCCTAGAAAGGTGTTGCTTAAGATGAGTCTTGAGTGACAGGGGAAGTCTGCCTTCCCTCACATTCCTTAACAGTATCACTGTATGGGACCAAGAACTTGGACAGGGTAAATAAAAGTTTCAAAAATGAAATATGCTCCCAGCACCCAGGAGGCAGAGGCAGAAGGATTGCTGAGTTCGAGGCTTGCTTGGGCTACATAGTAAGCTCAGGGCCAGCCTGAACTACAAAGCAAGACCCTGTCAGGAAAGGAAAGGGAAGGAGAGGGGAGGGGAGAGGGAAGGGGAAGGGAGAAACATGCTTAGTGTTTTAGGACAATGGAAAAAGGAGAGGAGAGGAGAGGAGAGG
>PVIC010005188.1:0-32910 GCA_004025085.1 Thryonomys swinderianus
GAAAGGAAAGGAAAGGAAAGGAAAGGAAAGGAAAGGAAAGGAAAGGAAAGGAAAGGAAAGGAAAGGAAAGGAAAGGAAAAAGGAAAGGAAAGAAAAAACCAGAACCTGCAAAGCACAGCCCAGAGGTTGTCAGGAGCAATCCTATTGCATAGTCAGGACTATGACTGGGCCAATCTTTTCTGTCTGCAGACCAGCTAGGGCATATCCAGAGCTGAAGACAACTCTTATCTTCACCTCTAGTAACAGCACAGACCCCAGTGGTCCCACATACTGTGATGCACCAGAGCAGAACTACATCAGGATCTTCATTACATAATTCTTCAAGGACTACTGCATACATCAGCCTGCCTTCCGAGTCTTTTGTTACTTGAGATATACATAATAAAAGGTGTGGCAAGTAGGGTTTGCAGGGTGTCCCCGGTACTGGAGTAGAATGGATTAGGTCCAAACTCAACTTCTTCTCTAAGTGTCATTTCTATTTATTAATTAATTAGCTTTATGCTGCTGGGCTAACAGGAGAACAATGCTTAACTACAGAGGTTCTAGTTATGTCCCCTTCCTTTGTTCCCTAGAAGGCTTCTGTCCAGCCTCTCCCCTAGCAGGAACTAGAAGGTTTATTGTGACCTCTGACCTCTGTGACTGTGTCTGCTTGGCACACACAGTGCTCCTTGTTGTAGCCTGGCCTTAGTAACAGGTATTTACTTCTCCATGTTTTTCAGATGACACATTTGTCCGTGGTCTTGCTGCGTCTGGATAAGAAGCTGTGATTTTAGCAGCTTATTGAAAGCTTGTTGGGATGCACTCTTGGAGAAAATGGAGTGCTTTCTTCTCCCTAAACCAGATACTCCAGGCAACTGAAGAGAGGCCAGCAGACAGGCCTGTTTGGAAAGTCAGCGGATGCCACCACTTAGTTGGTTTGGGGAAGCATTTAATTACTTTTTAATGCCTCATAATTTTCTACTCTTCCAAAGGTTTTTTTTTTTTTTTTTTTTTTTTTGAGACAGGGTCTCGCTTTGTAGTTCAGGCTGGCTCTGAGCTCACTGTGTAGCCCAGGCAAGCCGCCACGAACTCAGCAATCCTCCTGTCTCTGCCTCCCGAGTGCTGGGATTACAGGCGTGAGCCACCACGCCTGGCTCAAAGGTTATTTTTAAAGAAAAAATTTAAATTAAGAAGAAGACAGGGCCGGAAGAGATTTAGCTCAGTGGTTCCAGTGCCTGCCTCAAAAGCGCGAGGTCCTGAGTTTGATCCTGGTAACCACATACAATGCTGGGCGTGGTGGCTCACTCCTGTAATCCCAGCACTCAGGAGGCAGAGGCAGGAGGATTGCTGAGTTCGAGGCTCACCTGGGCTGCATAGTGAATTCAGGGCCAGCTTGAACTACAAAGTGAGACCCTATCTCAAAAAAAAAAAAAAAAAAAAGAATAAGGTTAAGTAAGTGAAGTGCTATTACACTTGCCTTCTCTTTTTATATAGTTAATGGAGAATACAAATTCCCTCCTCCCCATGCTGGGAATGGAACCTGGGGTCAAAGGCCAGGCAAGGGCTCTACCACTGACCTACACCCCAGGCTGTATTGGTCTTTAACACAGGCCAGGGATTTAGCTCAAGTGGTACCGCGCCTACCTTGGAAGCACAAGGACCTGAGTTCCATCCCTGGTACTGTAAAACAAAACAAAAAAACCAAAAACCAAAACACCTTTAACATGATGAAGAAAGCTGTAAAATAATATGACCCAGTGTTTCCTCCACAATCACTATTTCTATTACTTCCCACATTAATCTAAGGGTAAAATATTTAAATTGCTGCTCAGAAAGAAATATTTCATGGGCCGGAGGGTTAACTTAGTGGTTCCAGCGCCTGCCTCGCAAGCACAAGGACCTGAATTCAATCCCCGGTAACCACATATAATGCTGGGTGTGGAGACACGCCCACCAACAATCAACACCGCATACCACAATGCCGGACGTGGTGGCTCACGCCTGTCATCCCAGCGCTCAGGAGGCAGAGACAGGAGGATTGCTGAGTTCGCGGCGGCTTGCCTGGGCACCACAGTGAGCTCAGGGCCAGCCTGAACTACAACGTGAGACCCTGTCTCAAAAAGCAAAAAAAAAAAAAAAAGAAAAGAAAAGAAAAGAAATATTTCATAAGAAATTGTAGGAAGGAAAAACAACTTTTTTTAGTTGGAGTCCCATTGTACTGCCCAGGCTGACCCTGAACTCCTGGGCTCAAGCAATCCTCCTGTTTCAGCCTCCCAAGTAGATGTACACTACATAATTTTGGAAAAATTATCCTTTATCCTCTCTCAGTCCTAATTTTCTTAGCAAAAGAAAAGCCAGAAATTTATTAATGGGTGTACTCTTCCTGGCCCTGGAAGTGAACAGAGAGGCATGACTCAGAGCAGTGGGCAGGAGCTGGGCTTACCCAGCATTCTAATCAAGAGCAATTAATTCTTGGAAAAGCAACAAGACAGATGAAAGAGACTCTGAGCTCCTGGGGCAACACCTTGTAGAAAGGTAGATATGGAAGGGATGGAAGACAAAACTCATCAGTACAGTTGGTTTGTGAACTCTTCTGTGCTGCTACTTCATCTCAGTTATGCCTTCCTGGCGTTAGATAAGGGGAGCCATGTTTTGCTTGTGGGAAGATACAGGGTGCCAGAGAATTTGTTCCCTGTCACTTTTTCTGCTTTGAGCCTTCAGCTCAAAGTGTCTTTACATCAGGGGAGTGTATTTTGAGGTGACATATGCTAAACCCTTTTAAAACTATGGATTGCTTACTCTCTCTGAATGCCTAACTGCAGTAGTGTCGATAAGTAAACTCTTTGGACCAGGTGTAAATGCCTCATTGATTTATCAGAGAACTTTTTAGAAGTTAATATCTGTTCTCTGGGACAGCATGGTATCCAAACCTACATGTCAGGGGTGTCCTGCTCACCATTTCCCTTATTGTCCTTTGTCTCTGGCAACCCAGTGATGGAGTCTTGGGTGGGCTCTCTTTTGTCATCTGTTCCTACAGTATGCACCATGTAAGTTTAAAAATAAAAAGGAGGAGGAGCTAACATCTCTGTTTACCCCAGAGGATCATGGAGAATGGTGGGCCTTGGGCAGTACAGGGCTCAGTCCCTGCTCTGGGACTTGGCCCTTGTTCGGAGAACTGGGATGTCACTGTTTCTCCAGAGCAAGTGGAGACTCCAGCTGTCCCCAGGCTGTGTGTGCAATGAGTGTGGGCGTGGAGCTGGAAGGGCCTGGAGGATTCAGGGTAGCTGGCTCAGCCACACTGCTCCTTTCATGACCCCTGACAATTCCTGCTCTCCAAGCGGTGCACAGCTGCTAATTTTCTGGAGAAACCAGACTTTATTTTTAATGTGAACCTCTCAATTTTTACAGTTGGCAAGTCTTAATATTGTTTCGGAAGGACTCTCCCTTGGCCCCCTTTCTTGCTGGAGCTGACTTGGGACAGAAAGATGCAGGGTCACTGCCTGAGAAGGACCATCTGTCCCCTGCACTCCAGCAAGTTCCTGAACTGGTGACAAGAGAAGGGCTGTGGCATCCTGCTGAGGATTTGGGACACAGTACATTTTGTTTTTATGATTTCAGGTCCATTGACTTTAACTTGGCTTTCAAGAAAGCTTTGACAAATGATCCATGAAGTACATAAGCCCTGTAGTGCCCTATACCTGCTGGGCAAATTGACTGCTGTGCGGATGCTCCTCCACCCTCCTCTTATTCCAAGTTCCTCATGCTTCAGGGGCCTTTGGCTCACAGTCTCACAAAGGTAAAAAGAAGCCAGGAAGCCAGTTGATGACATCTGCATGCAGACAGAGCAAAATGGGTGTTCATTGCCTCCCTTGTTCCAACTCGCATACACTGAGGACCTTCCAAGGGATCTTCACAAATGCAGACCTTTACAGACAAGGGCTTTCACAGAGGCCCTGAAAAGGTCCCAGTGCCATGTGCTCCCATCCCACTCAGTGTGGTGATAGATGAGATTGTGCCAGGCTTTCTGTGACCCAGTCTCTCCCCAGCGTCACACTAGGAGCAGCTCAAGCCCTGCACCTTCCTTCTTTTCCCACTAGGAGGCTCTAGGAGGCTGCCCTGTCTGAAATGGTGTTTGCCTTGGTGCCACCGTGTGGTGACTGACAAAAGTGAGGACTAAAATGAAATCAGCTGGTTTGAGGCTCATCTGCTGTTCAGCAACATTCATGAATATCGTCTCAGCATTTCCTTTGAATTTGGAAGCTTGGAGTAATTTGGGGTGTAACCTCTTATAATGATGGCAAAGGAGCAAAATGGGTCACCACTTGTCTAACATCCTTCGTCCTTAATAGAAACTCGTTTCTTTGTCTAATATATGCTCTATTCTTTCTACCCACATAAGTTGCCCAGTCCCCACCACAGATATCCTGATAATGTCTTCGTAGTGTGGACTGGGCGGAAATTTTCTGTGCATTAAGAATCCATAGTGGGATTTTGGGATGTGAACACATTCATATGTAATGGAGGCCTAAGTGCTTTCTGAGTTTCTTCATGGCTACAGATCACGGGACTAATCCTCTGAGGCTGTGTCTTGTAGAGAGGTCCGTATGGTGTGTATACTCTGGGAGCCTAACTTCTTCCTAACTTTGCAAAAACAGCTCTATACCCAGAGGCTGGTGGATGTGCTGGACCCACTGGCTGCCGGTGAATACTTTTAGTGTGGCCACAACAGAACAGAAACTCTTTCAGAGCAAACACACATCTAGGTCCTCTGCACCCAGGTGGTTATCAGACACTGTATTCATTTGGAGCGGTGTGAGTTAGAGAAACTGCTTTCCTAGGTGGCCTCAGTTTCAAGGGGATTAACAGCTGGGCCTGAGGCTCCCAAGTCACCTCCCACAGCTGGCAGGGCAAGCGCAAGTGCGGCCCATCTGCCATCCTGCCCAGTCTTTACTTCCTGTTAGCAGCCAGTTGTCTCCTGAGCACCTCCCAAAGGCCATTCCCATTGCACTTCACAAAATCCCACGAGGACACCTCAGGAAAATGTCACTGATTTCTCTGTAAGAAAATGTTCATGTTAAAATAGTGTTAATTCATTAAATTCAGAGTCTCCCAAACAGCGGCATTTCCCTGGCTTTTATTTCAGAATCAGGAGGAAAGCTGGTTATTTTAGGCTGAGAAATCACAGGGGGGTGTCTCAAGGAGTTCTTTCTGATCATACATGACAACTGGATGCTAAACAATTTGGAACTTGGACTGTCATCAAGAGGCCAAAATTACCTAATCATGGCACACGTTTTGCTGTAGAGTTCAATTTTCAATTTGTATTTAATTGGTCATTGTTGTGTGTTTTTAGATCATAGAAAGAGAAAATCTTTCTGAACATGGTCTGTGGCAGCACCCTAATGTAGAAGCCCAGATTGATTTATAAATCAACCTGCTCAGACCAGGTGTTTACCTGGTGGATCATCTCCTGTTCTCTCTCTCTCCCTCTCTCTCTCCCTCCTTCCCTCTCTCTCTCTCTCTCTTGTGGTACCAGGGATCGAACTCAGGCCCTTGTGCTTCCAAGGTAGGTGCAGTACCACTTGAGCTAAATCCTCCTGTTCTCTTTTCAATGAAAGTTAGAAGTTACTTTACCATAGTTCACATCAGCAAAGGTTCTGGGAAACCCTGCATAGATTAATGAGTTTCACCACACTCATCCTGTTATTTCCCCACAATATCACCTTCTTTTCTGTGGAACACATATCAACATCTCACAGGACCTTTATTTAATAACTCACAAACATTATGAGGATAACTAACATAAATTACATGTAACTTTATTGGTACACTATGAAACATTGAGGGAGACACCCAGGCACGAAACTGTGACCCTCCTAGGCTGGAGGATACCATAGTGTTATCACTTTTCTGTTGCTCTTTCAGAATACCCAAAATCATCACCTGAAAAGGAGGAAAGCTCGATACTGCTCAGTTCCAGGGGTTTCGCTTGAACTCACTGCTTCAGGCCTGTAGTGACAGAGTACATTGGGACAGGACTGTGTGGAGAAACCAGCCTCTACCCCTCACAGTGGCCTGGAAACAAAGAGACAGAGGAAGCAGCCAACGTCCCAGAGTCCCCTTCAGTGGTCCCCAGCCATCTACTGGCCTTCTGTGCTGTCCCATCTCTTTTGTGTGTGTTTGTGTTTGTGTGTGTATGTGATACTGGGATTGTGATACTGGGCCTTCACATTGAGCTATGCTCTGAGACCTTTTATTTTTTTAATTTTGAGACAAGGTCTTAATGAATCACTAAGCTGCACAGGGTATCTCAGACACGTGATCCTCTTTCTCAGCCTCCCGCAGTGCTGGGGCCATGTGTATGCCTCCAAACCCAGGTGGGTCCTACCTCTCGACAGTGCTACAGGCAGAGTACAAGGGAACCTAGGGCTTACTGAAACCATAGCAATTGTCATTACTGGAAATGTCCCTTGCAGTCCCTCTCCACCAAGCTGCCCAAGCCCTAGACAATGCCAGTCTGACATGGTGTCATGCAGCACACACCTTTGTGTCTCACACCTTACCTGTTACACAGTATTTTGAGCTTTAACCATGTTGTTTTGTGTGTCGGTAGTTGGTCTTTTTTTTTTTTTTTTCCAGTACCAGGGCTAGAACTCGGGCCCTTGTGCGTCCAAGGTTGGAGCAGTACCACTCGAGCTAAATCCCCGGCCCTGGTAGTTGGCCATTTTTACTGCTGACTAGCAGTTGGCTGTATCATTAGTCCACTCTTGGCTTATCCATTCTTCTGTTGGCAGATCTCTAGCCAGCTCCCTGGCATTGGTGTTTTTCAGTACATCATGCAGAAGCCCCTGGCATGGAGGACGGTGACAGACACATACACATGGGTACCCAGAAGCCCTGATAACTGTAATGGGGGCTCCCAGGGAACACTGGCAGGAAGGGTGCTATCAGCTGTATTTGTGGATGAACAAGAGATGCCTGGGATCATTTTTGCATGATAAATAATCTAAGGGAATGTTCTGTGCATAAAGATAATTCTTGTCAAAATCTCTCTTTTTTTTTTTTTTTGCTTTTGAGACAGGGTCTCTCTTTGTAGTTCAGGCTGGCCCTGAGCTCACTATGGTGCCCAGGCAAACTGCCAAAAACTCAGCAATCCTTCTGTCTCTGCCTCCCAAGTGCTGGGATTACAGGCGTGAGCCACCACGCCCAGCATTGTGGTATGCGGTGTTGATTGTTGGTGGGCGTGTCTCCACACCCAGCATTATATGTGGTTACCGGGGATTGAACTCAGGACCTTGCGCTTGTGAGGCAGATGCCGGAACCACTGAGCTAACCCTCCGGCCCTCTTGTCAAAATCTTAAGGTGCATTATATATCTATTCAAGTTATTTGGCCAATATCTCTGAAAAAAAGTTGTTAAAAACTTTTTTTCAAAATACAAAGTCTCAATAAATACAGATGGTTAAAACATATGTTGCACAGGATAGTAAGTTTTGCAAATATGAAAAGAAAAGCAAAAGGGGAAAGCAAATATACCAATATGCCAACAATGGAAACCAAAGTAATTGCTGAGATTAGTATGCGCATGCATGTGTGTGTGTATGTGTGTGGTACTAGGG
This sequence comes from Thryonomys swinderianus, assembly GCA_004025085.1. Taxonomy (NCBI): domain Eukaryota; kingdom Metazoa; phylum Chordata; class Mammalia; order Rodentia; family Thryonomyidae; genus Thryonomys; species Thryonomys swinderianus. The sequence goes on from PVIC010005188.1 coordinate 7,598, forward strand.
ATTAAACCAAGTTATGCACTATGACTCAATTACACTGTAGCTCTTTTCATTTTTTATTTTGAGACAGGATTTCACCAAGTTGCCTATCCCAACCTTGTATCCTCCTGCCTCAGCCTCTCGACTAGCTGGGATTTTGGATTATGTCTGGCTGGGACTGATTGGAAAGTGTGTCAGGCTCTTGCTGGTAAAGAGCCCAAATAAGTAATATGAAAAGCCACATGGTTCCTGTTATCAGTAATGAAAACATATTGTCTTCTCCAGAGAAGCTGAGATTGTCACCAGAATAAAATCCTTTAATTTACATGACTGCATACTCAATTCATTCAGCAAATACATTTTTTTAAAAACTCAGCTGACTGACTGAGATGTGGGTTGGCTCTTGATGACTAAACAGTTAACTCTGCTGCCCCAGCAGTCAGTGGACATCACTCACCTTACCTGGTGCCCATGTGTCCCGTCAGGAACATCTGTTCCTGGGCTCAGAACAGAAGGTCTTGAGGGCTGTGTCACTGTGGGTGGGGGCACTGTATGGACCTTGTACAAGGTGCTGTCAGGTTTTACAATATACTCTGATCTTATAGGACTCAGAGTAAAACTGAATTTTGCAGTGTCCACAGCAATTAAGAATGTGCAAGTATGTAAGGCTTTGACCTTGGCTATTCCATGAGGTGGGGGTGGGGAAACCCCTTGTGGTACTGAGGGGCAGAACTGACTTGAGTCTGGGCAGGCATAGTGATCTCAAGCCGCTGCATGCTTCCCGGAGATACAGAAGCCTGAGAGACAGTTACTGGGAATGTAAGGCCGGGAACAGTACCAGAGAGGTGTGGAGCAGTGAGGGGCGGGCCTTCTCTGGCATCACTTGGGCTCTCCACTCTCAGGCCTGATTTTCCCTGGTGTCACCCTCCTCCTCCCAGCTTCACAGCAGCACACTTGTCTGTGTCACCAATTCCCTCCTTGGCCTGTGCAAACAGCAGGCTCTCAACCCAGATGTTTCAATCCATTCCTCATACAAAGAGATCTGGGCAAAAACCAGCCAACAACTCAGGAGTTCCGCCCCTGGGATGGTGAACCAGACTCGGGTGCCCTCAAGTTTCCTGCCTGAGAAAGTTCCACTGCTTTTTCCTACCAGCACCTGGCCGTGGCCCCAATCTGTATTTTTTTAGCGTATGTGCTTTAGAAAACTTGTTATTATAAATCCTTGTCTCGCCCCTGGAGATAATGTATCTTTCACGATTAAGGAATATCTTTCTTAAAGACTTGGGAACATGATTTGAAAGTAGAACCTTTGCAAAGAAAAGACCCTCCATCTCCCCTTGTTTCGGACAGGAACTCTGACCCATCTTTCAGCTTTGTTAGGAGCTCCTTTCCCCACCCCTAAGGGACAGAGGGATAAGGGAGAACTTCCCTCTTCACCTCTTCACTCTTAAATTATGTGCACGTATTATTTTGTTTTAACTTTTAAAATGTATATTGGGCCGGGCGTGGTGGCTCATGCCTGTAATCCCAGCACTTGGCAGGCAGAGGCAGGAGGATTGCTGAGTTCAAGGCTTACATGGGCTACATAATGAGCTCAGGGCCAGCCTGAGCTACAAAGTGAGACCCTGTCTCAAAAAAAAAAAAAAAGTATATTGGGGCCAGGGATTTAGCTCAAGTGGTACCACACCTGCTTTGGAAGCACAAGGGCCTGAGTTTGATCCCCAGTACCACCAAAAAAAAAAAAAGTATAATGGTTTTAGAAAAGAAATTTCTAGAACTAAATGTTGCTAAAAGGACTACACTTCAAAATGTTGAGAATATAGAAAAGTGAATTGAAATATATTTGTTCACAGACTGAAGTCAATGAGCCAGTCAAAGCTGGAAAATAAATTCAGAGAATGCAAAAAAAAAAAAGATTAAGTACATATACGAAAAGAAATCAGAGAAATATAAATCAAACCCAGCAGATCAACCAAACCAAGCAGACAGAGTGCCTATTCTCTAAGAAGATTAATTACCTTAGTAAAACTAAGTTTGACTACTTGAAAATTAATAAATTGATAGTTAAAAAGTAACAGACTGGCCAGGTGTGGTGGCTCATGCCTGTAATCCCAGCACTCAGGAGGCAGAGGTGGGAGAATTGCTGAGTGTGAGGCTTGTCTGGGCTACATAGTGAGCTCAGGGCCAGCCTGAACTACAAAGCGAGACCCTGTCTCAAAAAAAAAAAAAATAGATGACTGAAGAAAAATTTAAGTATTTAGTATTTGAATGTGTGTGTGTGTGTGTGTGTGTGTGTGTGTGTGTGTGCACATGCACAGAAACACATGTTGGTGCTGGGGTCCAAATCCAAGTCTTCATGCTTACTAGGCAAGTGCTATATTACTGACCTATGCCCCAGAGGAGTACTTAGTACCAGAGAACACATGGTAGACAAACGTGATATAGGAGGCTATTGGGAGATAGATTTGCAATACCTACAATCAACTAGAGCTAGTATCAGAAGATCTTAAATGCTGGGGGTATTTCTTTATAGTAGAGCACAGTTCTAGAATATATAAGGCCTTGGAATTCATTCTTGCTAGTACAAAGAAAAGCAACAAACAAACAAACAAAAACCCTAAGAAGACATGAAGAATTCTTAAACAGAGGCAGGCTATTAGAAAGTTAGATATCTTCATCTCCCAGGAAGAAAACTCATGGATCAACAGTAGAATAAAAGCTCAACTTCACTAGTCATTGAAGAATGAAAAATGAAACAAAAAGAGTCCTATTTAAGACACCTTAAGATTTGCCATAATATTGCCAAAATATTTTGAAAGAATTCAAAACAACAGGTGGTGATGGAGAAACAAGAACTCTCAGTTTGCTAGTAGAAGAATACATTGGCTCAGCCACTCAAAAGAGTAGTTCGTAGGACAACTAGTAATGCCCTTTCCTTAGGAAAGAAAACACTCAGAAAAAATTTTGCAATCAATGAAAGGCATACAGCAAAATGTGTTCATGGACACCTGTAGACGCAAATGACTTCTAGAAAGTAGGACAGCTTTTATAGAGTGGAATATTTCTATAGGAAACTTGAATTCAATTAAAAAATGTGTTCATGGTATCAGCAATAAAAGAGGAAAAATGGAAACATCAAAGAAATGTCTAGAATGAGGCATCAGTGCATAAATGGCATTCAGTAGACAAGGATAATGACTTGCACCCAACTGTATTAATTGTCTAAAAATAAAATAAGTAAAAATGTGGCTTTAAGAAACAACATAAGATGAGGTGCCATTTATATACATATTAAAGTCAACTTTTACTTGAAGTAAACTGTGTTACTTTAAGCTACATAAAATAGGATTTTTTAAACAAACACAAAGGCTAAAAGAAAATATTCTGAATTCACAGCAGTGGTAAATTCTGGAAAAAGATGTAGGGGATTAGGGCTCTGGAAACTAACTTTACTGTCAATGTTGTCAGATTTCCTCAGCTCAGTACCTGAAACAGAATGTTTGGATTTGTTTTTCTGTGTAGTGTATATGCAAGGGCTCATGACACTAACCTAGATATTTTTCAAAATTAAAAAAATATATAATTGAATATGCAAAGTGGCCAGACTATAAAGAGCTGGTAGGTATCTTGTTAGAAAGAGCTTTCTCCCTGGAATGAAAGAGAGTGAGTTACTTTATCCCACATTAAGCAATATTAAATTAATTAATTTTTGTGAAAATAATACATAGTGATGCTGAGCAAATAGGCTGGACTGCCTAGGAAAGCAAAACCTGAGAAAAAGTGTGCTGGTGAGTTACTTAGGGAAATGACTCCAGAGCCCCAGAGGGGAAGACTGTGGGAGACTCTGGTGAGAGGCTGATGCTAGGGGGAAATCATCAGTCTATTCCTAGCTGTGGGCAACCAGGCAGGGCTGAATTCTGCCTGTACTGATAAGAGCCGAGAGAAATACCTTATCCTTTCTTATTACCCAGTGACCAAAGGTTACCAATCATCCACGAAGTGATAATGTCCCCTACAGGCCAGGGAATCTAGGGAAGTTCCCAGGGTCCTTGAGACCTTAGGACAGGAGGCTGGAGGGACTCTTAAAATGCTGTGGGGCCACACAGCTTCAGAGAGGTCAAAGAAAGACAATGTCCAAAGATAGGATATGGGGGAGGGCACAATGAGTACCTAGACTGGGGTGGGGTTGGAATCCTCTGTCCAAGGGGGTGGCTAACCTGAAATAACAGGAGGAAAAGTTAGGCATCAGGAAATGCTCTGAGGCATAAAGGATAAGATTAGCAATAAAAAAAAGGATGACTAAATTCTCTGGAGACTTTAGTGGGAGGCTCCAGGAAGATCCCTCCAAAGCCACAGTCCTGAATGGGAATAGAGGAATATCTCAGCTTTGTTGATACCAAAGTGTCTAAGAATTTGATTCTAATTGTTCCAAGTGTGGATTCTCTTCCTTCCCTCCCCCTCTGCCCTCCCCCACCTTCACTCTCTTCTTCCTTCCTTCCTTCCTGTTCTTGTACATCTCTTTGCACTTTTTATATAATAGGTTTCTTTTCTGTACTAAGTTGAATCCTAACTCTTATTAATTGAACTCAAATTCACAATAGAGTAGAGTAATACTTTAATATTTGCTTTTGGTAAATAATATGAGGCAGGGAAAGCAAATATTTAATTCAATTCCTTTATCAATAACAGTAAAAAAAATCATTGGTGGAAAATCAGTTTTCTTTATCTTCCTTGTATAACTATGATTTTGACCCATTTATTGATCAGAGTCCAGCAAACATTGAAAGTATCTTTGATGTCATTTTTGATCCTCCACATTTTCATTATATCTTTAGCATAAAAAAACCTCAAACCATTTAATTTGGGTCCATCTTAGAACATTTCATATAAAATGTCACACATGGATTTTATTTATAAATGTCATTTAAGTATTTCCATAATCCAGAGGAATAAGCCAGGGTCAAGTATGGGCCATGAGAAGAAGCAAAAATAAATCTATTGTCACAAGAATACAAAGATTAAAACTCATTTTTCTTTTCACTATTTTTTTTAGAAACAGGTCTTACTCTGTAGCCCAGCAATGTATATTTTAAATTCTGCATGCCAAAACAAAACAAAAACCCTAGAGAATCCTAAGGGAAGACATGGACAACCCTTCTGACTCTGCTAGTCTAATTTGGGCAGGAATGGAGTCATATACTCTGATGTCTTTGGCACCCAAAGTAAATGAAGCAGCTTTTATTTTTAATTTAAATTTTTTTATTAGTGTATGTTTGCAATCCATAATGCTACATTCATCATGGGCAGTTGGTAGTTGTACATATTCATCTTAATACTTTTAACTTATCCTCTCTCCCTCCAACTCTCAGAGTGAATGAATCACCTACAGGAGGCTTTAGAGCTGAATGGTCACATCCAGAGGACCTTAATAATTTCATCTTTCCTGTTGGAGTGGGATGAAGGCTCAGCATGAACAGCATGGAAATATGCAAGATGCATAAAACTGAATGAATCTATGAATTGTGCAGTACATGGAGAGAATTATGGAAAGTATGAGTTTTCCAGATAAATACAGATTATCCTACAAAACTAGAAGAACATTTCAGTCTGGTAGTGTTGAAAGCTTTACTGTTGCATGAGCTAGTCAACAATACGTGGCAGGTGAATTAGAACTATATTTCTACAAAGTTCTTAGCTGACGGTAAAGCCAGCATGTAATGATTTTTCCCAGCAGCAGAAAGAGATTCCAAACGCAGAGGTTGATGTCTCCCCTTCATGCTGGGTCCTCTTGCCCAGAGCACACATTACCAGGTACAAATGTCTGTTGTTCTGGCTTCTAGTTAATTTATTTCCAGAAAAACCCAGACATGATTTTATCTACAAAGTGGAAAGCAGAGGAGAAGGCATCAGATGTCTTATGTTATGTGCTGAAACCAGACAGGTTTTATTTCAGGCCATAACTCATTTGTAAATGGAAAAGGAACTTTGACCTCAATCCATTTGGTCTGCTTTTAACAGGAAAAGCACCTGGTACCTACCCTGAACATGAATTTAACTTTAGGCTTGGCCACATGTGACATTTTGTTTCAGAGAAAAAATCATCTGGAAAGCAGTGGGGATCAGAAAATAAGACAATTATAATAATGCTCTGTGTTAAAAATTATTTCAAATTTATGAATGGGTTTGAATCTCAGCCACTCATCACCTCATAACCTTGAAGTAGCTATTTTCCTCATGAAGTTTCAGTTTCTTAATTTATAAAGTAAGTGCCTCAATAAGTGCCCTTTGTGGTATCCTTTGCCTGGTCTGCATGTGTGTAGCTATTATTATTTATCTTCCAAGCTTACCTAGTCCCCACCTGGGGGGCAGAGAGATTTCAAAGGCTTTGGGTGATTCTCCCTGTGATGGACAGTGGCTGGTGTTCAGCGTCCTTGCTGGAAACATCTGCTATGCGCTCACGCTGCGCTTAGATCCTGGTTGTAGTATTAGTTTTCAAAATGATGATAGTTCTTCCCTTATTTGTGAGGAGCTGTCCGAGGGTCTCCACTGCTAGGCCTGGAGATCTGCACTGGGTGCTGCCCTAATTTAAGTTGGGAGACCTCCACTTTAAACAGTGCTGCCCAGCTCCTGAGAAAAGCTACAAACTCACTCTGAGTTGCAACCTCTGGATGCCTTTAGCAGTGAAGGTCAGAAGTAAACCTCTGGCCAGGGTCGCTCTTCATTTTCTCCTCAATTAAGAATTTGCTGTTCTTTCCTTAGAGATTAAGTTGATCAACAAACTCTATTGTGATGCGCTGAGGGTAAAGTTATTTTTGTCTCGCATTTGATTGTTCTAATGATCTAATAGACTGGGAATGGCAAAGGAAAGTGGCTTTCAGAAAGTAGACAATAGGGAAGTTACATTTTTGAAAGAAAGAGCTAGTTGTAGACAGGGTATGCAGGTTAAATCGCTACTTATGGTTTTTATCATGCTGATTCTGCAGTTCTCTGTTCTCAATCTCTAACTGTGTCTATAGACAATTGTTAGCTGCTTTTGACATCACTGATGTCCATGAAATCTGTGTAAGTATAGCACTGTGAATAAATGAGGGGTCCTTCTCAGTATTGACTGAGAGGCCCTCCCTATCCCATTATTCTGTCTTCTTTCTTTTCTTAATCCGCACCCCTGACTTCGCAACCCCACTGTTTTGTCTGGCAGGCTCCAGCACCTATTATGGTTTTGCTTTCTGAGGTTTCCATTACCTATAATCAGTCATGGACTGAAAGCATTAAGTTAAAAATTCCAGACATAATTCACAAGTTTTTAAATAACTTTTATTTTGAAAAGCATATTATTTCAATATTTTGTGTATTAGTCATTTTTGTTGGCTTTTTAGTGTGCCTAATTTGTGAACTAAGATTTATCATCAGAAAAAAATTATAGTATTCTTGAGAATTAGTACCATCTATAGTTTCAGCATTCACTGCGAGTCTTGGGGTTATACTCCTCATGGATAAGGTGGGATGATGGCATAACCCTTATTCTCACTAAGGACTCAGGGAGTGTCACTGTATACAGACCCCATGATAGGCTGTAGAGGTGCATAAATCCAAAGGAATTCACTGTTCTTAAGAGTTTTAATTAATAAGTGGAAAATACACTCAGAACATTCATTCAAAATAGTATACTATTGGGCTTAAAGGATGTACATCATTATCTGTAATCTTATTTGTGTGATATATTTCTCTGACATGCACTGTAGGCAATGAGAGAAGAAAAGGGAATAAAAGATATACAGACTGAGAAGGAAATAAAATTGTTTTTGTTCACAGGGGACATAATTTTCCATGCCAAAAAAAAAAAAAATCCTTAAAGCACTAGAAATACCCACCAAATCTTCTAGAACTAATAAGTGATCATAGCAAAGTTGCAGTGCATAAAGTTAAAACACAAAGTCAACTGTTTTATTATATACAGCAATGAACACTTGAAACTTGAAGGGAAAAGCACAAAATAATAAAACCATTTACATTAGCACAAGAACAGAAAAAATAGAGGGAAAGTAAATATGAATCTAACAATATGAACAAGAACAATGTGAGGAAAACCTATAAATTTCTGATGAAATTAATTTTTTTTTTGAGACAGGGTCTTGCTTTGTAGTTCAGGCTGGCTCTGAGCTCACTATGTAGCCCAGGCAAGCCTCGAACTCAGCAATCCTCCTGTCTCTGCCTCCCGAGTGCTGGGATTACAGGCGTGAGCCACCATGCCCGGCATTGTGGTATGTGGTATTGATTGCTGGTGGGTGTGAGTTACCACACCCAGCATTGTATGTGGTTACCTGGATTGAACTCAGGACCTTGCACTTGCGAGGCAGGCGCTGGAACCACTGAGCTAAATCTCTGGCCCTGATGAAATTAATTTTAAAAGTCTAAATAAATGAGGGAAATTATTTGTGCTCCTAGAAAGAAGATTCAATATTGTCCCAATATCAAAAAGACCCAAAGAGGTGAACACAACATCAAATAAGAATAAAGTTGGAGGACTGAATCTACCTTCAGCCTTTCATAAAGCTACATTAGTCAAAATAGTGTAGTATTTATAAAAGAACAGAAAAATAGACTATAGAAACAGAATACAGCATTCAAAATATATCTGTATACATATAGTCAATAGGGGTAAGAGTAATTCAGTGCAGAAAAGGAAAAGATATTCCTTGCCTCTGGAGTGCTGGCATTACAGGTGTGAGCTACCACACCTGGCATTGTGGGGTGTAGTACTGATTGCTGGTGTGGGTGAGTGACCACACCCGGTATTGTTTGTGGTTACTGGGAATCAATCCAGGGATCTTGTGCTTGCTAAGCCCACTGAGCTAAATCTCTAGCCCAGAAAGGATAGTCTTTTTAACAGATGTTGCCGAAACAAGTAGATACATAACCAACAAACAAAAATCAAAACACAAAGAAAGAATCTAGATACTGACATTTAGTAAGAAACAGATCATAGACCTAGACCTAAATATAAAAAATAACAATGGAGAACCTCAGATTTGGTGGTGAATTTTAAGGCAACATCATAAACATCTGTAAAAGAAAAAAAATTGGCAAGGGAGACTTCATTAACATTAAAGACTTTAGGTGTGTGAAGGACACCATTAAGAGAATAAAGAGATAAGCCACAGACTGGGAGAAATTTTATGATGAAGGGTTTGATCCAAAATCTGCAAAAGACTCCTAAAACCCCACAAAACAAACAGCCCAATTAAATTGGTAAATCATTCTAAGAGACAATTTGCAAAAGAAGATATGAAACAAATGTATGGGAAGATTTATAGTATCATTTGTCTTAGAGAAACACACATTAAAGCAATAAAGGGATACCAGCAAATCCCTATTAGAATGGTTAAAGTCCAAGGCAATGATAATATCAAATGTTTGTGAAGAGATGAAGTAATTCTCATTTATTGCTGGTAGAAATGCATAATGATGCAGTCACTTTGCGAGACAATTTGGCAATTTTCTTACAAAGTTAAACACAGTCTTATCAACGGTTCAGCAACTACACTCATTGGTTATTAACTGAGTCGAAACTTGGAGCTCTCATGAATAGCAATTTGTTCATAATCACCAAAACTTAGAAACAACTCAGATATCCTGCAATACAAAAATGAACTACAAAGAAATCTGGTATATCTGTACAATAAAATATAATTCAGCAATAAAAGAAAGTGAGCTACCCACCTATCAAAAGAAACTGTCAAGCCACTAAAAGACACAGAAGGACCTTAAACGTGTGTTGTGAAGAGAGATAAATACATCAGAAAAGGCTACATAATGTATGTTTTCAACTATGCAGCAGTTTGGAAGAGGCAAAGCTATGGAGACAGATAAGAGAATCTTTGGTTTCTAAGGACTCAGAAAATACTGGGGAAAATAAGGACGAATAAAGAAAATCATGGGACTAGTGAAACTATTCCACATGGTACTGTAATGAGATTGTGCACACAGCATTTTGCATTGGGTAAAATGCACAGAATATACAAGTGTGACCCCTAATATAAATCTGGGTATACTTAACAGCAATGTACAGATGCTTCTTGAGGGGTGATATCCCAATAAACTCCTTATAAATTAAAAATAATATTAAATCAAATATCCACTTAACACATGCAAACTCCTAAGCAGTCATTACATGATTTGTATTTCCCTAGTGGCTAGGAAAGTATAACCATCTTTTCACCCTCTGTGCATGTCATCAATGAAATGTCTATTTGTGTCTTTGCCCATTTTTAATTGCATTGTTTTTTATATTATTTATAAACTATATATAATATTTGTTAGATGTCAGTATAAATGTCTTCTTCAAGGCTTTATTTTTTTTCCTCCTAAGAGTGTCTTTTGCAGATCAAAAGTTAAATTTTATGAGATCTCATTGATCAGTTTTCACTTAGGTTATTGTGCTTTGGGGATCATGTCCAAGAATTCTTTACATAGGCTTACATCAAATGATTTTTCAAGTTCACTATTCCTAAAGACTTCATATTTCTACCGTTCACATTTATGTCTGTGGTCCCTCCTCCTTTCTTTCCTTGTCTTTGTCTAATTTGGCTATCAGAATACTACTGGCCTCATAAAATGAATGGGAAGTCCTCACCTCTGTTTTCTGGAAGAGATGATATAAAGTCAGCCTTCATTCATCTCCAAGTATTTGCTAGACTTCTCCAGTGAACACTCTGATTTTCTAAGTATAAATTACATTTCTGCTATTGTTTTGTCATTACCATTCAGGGGTTCTGTTTCCTCTTGGTTGCATTTTGGTAGCTTGTGTTTTTCAAGGAGTTGGTCATTTCCTCCATGTGCAAACTTTTGTTTCTAACAGGTCCACATTTCCCTCTTGATAGCCACAGGACCTGCAGTGATTCCCATTTTGTTTTGATATTGGAGATTTCTATATTCCCTAACATTATAAAACTCCCTACTTCATCAACTACTGACTGTTTAATGAGATGGCCTCTCCTTTCACAGATTTTCTCTACTGCTTTCCTATTTTAGCCCGTTTGATTTGTGCTCTGAATTTTATTATTTCCTCCCTCTGCTTGCTTTGGTTTAATTTGCTTTTCCACCTAGTTGAGGTAAGAATTTGAGTTGTTCAATCTTGGAAACAATCCAGAGACTGGATAAAGAAGATTTTTTTTAATAAAATGGAGTATTACTCTGCCATAAGGAATGGCAAGTTTCATTCATTTATGTGCAAATGGATAAACGTTGAGGACACACTAATAAGTGAAATAAATAGGTCACAGATATGTAAATACTATATCTTTTCTCTGGTATGAGAACCTATAGATGTAAATCAGTTCTAGAATGTATGATAGATTTTGTGAAATAGGAAATATTCAAAGGGAATGTGGTAGGGGAAAGAATAAATATGATTTGGAAAGAAAAAGAAATAACATGTATATAGGGGGTCAGGTTGTGGGTGGGTAGGGATATGGGTAAAAATGAAAATTAACTTGTGTCATATACTGGTACAAATTCCCGTGTTGAGTGTCATTGTGAGCTGTATATAAAATGTACCAATAAAGAATTCAATTTAAAAAAAAAAGAATTTGGGTTGTTTCTCTGAGCCCTTTTCTTCTTTCCACTTCACCCAGTGGGTGTGAGTCACCACGCCTGGTATTGTTGTATGTTCCCATCTGAGAATTTATTCAGGCGCATCACAGAAAAATGCTGTGTCACCTTTTCACTTTTTCTGCCTCTCTGATACTTCCCATGACTTTCACTATCAGCAAGCTGCTCACCATCACCTCTTCCTCAATTTTTCTCTGCCTCAGACAAAATCTGAGGCAAAATCTGAGGGCCGACTCAGACAACACACGCAGAACCCATCTTTCTCCTCTTTTTCAGGATATTTCAAAATTCAGAACCTCTATGTCTTTGCCTTTAGACTGCTGTCTTTTAGGAACCAGGCAGAGCTCATATTAAATCCTCATGGAAGCCTGAGAAAACTCAGGCTCAACCCTCAGCCTGAGACGCCGCTGAGTTCAAGGATTCCCCACTCACCGTCACGAGTCTGGTAGTTTGTCCATCCAGTGATGCAGACTCCTGAGCCAGGAGCAACTCCCTGCTTCCTGGGAAGCCTTGGCCGGTGACCCAGACTCCTTTGTGTGCACCATGTGGAAGGGCTTTGGAGGGTGGCCTCCTGTGGGGGCGAGCAGGTGCTCCTATTTATGGGTGGTGAATGAACACAGGCCAAGAGCTCTTCTTTATTTTTTTTAAAAAAAACTGTAATGCGCAAAGCAAGACCCTGTCTCATAAAAAAAAAAAATTGTAATGCGGGCAGTCGTCGAGCTTACCTCACAGGGGAGAGGCCCTTGGTTTGCTCTCCAAAATTACAAAAACATACAAAAATCCTGTAAACTATCTGGTTTAAGTATATAGTTTTTATATAAGGAGGCTCACAAAAATATTTTTTTTAATCCATGTCACTACAATGCAGCAGAAATGTGTAGTTACGGAATGAGATTAAAATGGCCACTCCCCTCACTCAGTGACCCATTCGATTTCCGGTAGGACCAGACGCATTAGGTAATTACCTACCTCCCCGCCTTCACTCTTTTCTCTTGCCTTCCTGTTGCTGTTAGCTTATATGTCTCCCTTTGAGGGGAACAACAGAGCATTAGGAAGATTAAAACTTTGAAGGGATAAGTACCTGGGATTTGAGATCTGTTCTCGGAAGATAAATGAGCTCTATCTAAATTGCCCAGAAGAACTGCTGGAGCGCAGGATCCCTGGCAAGGCCTGCGCCGGCGTCCGGTAAGATAAAGTAAGTCGTGGCCACCGCGACAGAGAGCCTGACTCCAGCCCTGCCTGCTTCTGACAGAAATGAGGAGATGCTAGGAAAACACAGGGGGAAACCCCACTCTCTTCACTCGGAGTCAGATCAGAGGAAACAATACAGAGAGGAAGAACCTGAGAACGAGAACTGGGGTCTCACCTGTACCTCACCAGCTTGGTGAATTGTACAGGTGCACAGCGGGAACCTAGGGCAAAACAGGACTGTAACATAAGTAAGGAATGTGAATGTGATGGGAAATACATTCTCTCTGCTTAGAACACAGAACTGAGTTAAATCAATGCCAAATTTACAAGGGGGGATTGAAAAATTCAGGGAGCATTTAAATTGCAAAAATTTTATTTCAGTGAAAGACATATTGCCATCAATCCTTCCCTGCTGGGGACATATTCATCCCATAATTTTTTGCCACTTTCTGAAGCAGTTCTGGAAGTCCTCCTTCATGAGTGTCTTTACAAGGTGGATCAAAAATACAGTGACTCCTGCTGCTGAACGCCATCCGATAGAAAGGCAGGCTCGTGAGAACACTATGGTATGCTCTCCTCTAGCTAAGTCACCTGATGTGACACCATGGCGCTTCTGGCTGTTCCTCAAAGTCAAGGCGACTGTGAAAAGTGAGGGCTTGGGCTGGATTCAGGTCCAGGATGCTGAGGCAGCCACAGCAGTGCAGGTAAAGACACAAAAGAAGACTTCCAGAACTGATTCCAAAAATGGTAAGAATGGAGGGATAAGTGTACTGGAAGCCAAAAGAAATAGTTTGAGGGACATTCATGATAATATGTCTTTAACCACAGTATATTTTTAAAACCTTTAAACACACTGCATTTTTTGTTCACACCTCATACAATTGTATAATCTTCCACAGGGGACTAATGAGTCACAGCAGATGGTCTCAGTACCCTAATTAATTGCTGTAAATGAATATGGTGTTTTGTCCTTTAAGATGTTCAGCTTTGTCTGGAAACCACCATATGGTCCCAGTTAGCTGCATAGTTTTCTGTCACTAGAACAGTGACTTATTTATCATACTTCAAAAATATTTGCGGAGTGAGTAATGAATTGCTACTGAAATACACAGTACTTACTTCCTGTGTGGAAGTAAGGATTTTATGTCTTGGCGAGTCACGCAAACCCTAGTGACTTGCAAAGCAAAGGTCTGCTGTAATGTGGGACATAAAACACAGCCTCTTTTATGTTTCGGTATCTGCTTTCCAGTGACCTCTGTGCTTGCTAACTTTTACTAATTTTTCACCAATTAGAGAGAAAGCTCAATGTAATCATGGAAAATAATACCATCTCGTCATCCCCAGCACCCTGCACACCTGTCACTGATGGGGACATGTGAGCCTGTGCTGCCCTTCACCTGACTCTGCGGCATGGTGAGGGCTGGGTTTCAGAGCAGCTCTTTCCTCCTCCCATCCCCAAGCCCACTCTTCCATACTCGTGGCTTTTTGTCTTATTGTCTTCCTTCTTGGGGGGCCAGCTCTCTGAGGGTCACAGGCCTCCAAAGCCGAGACCTCCCAGTGGAACTGTGGCTGTCCCCGCTGGTCTCTGCATGGGGATCTTCAAAGAGACCAGTATGCCACCCAGAGAGGTGAATACACCTGACCTCATTTTAATAGCAATCATAGCGGCAGGCACTTGCAAAATTTTTGCTACACCAGAGATTTCTGTGTTCATGTGTTAAGTAAGAGAGTGACTACGGCTCATTTTCTTCCTGGAAGCTTACCCAGTTCTGGTTCTGTCTCCCTGAGAGAAAGATAACTTTTCTGTCACTCTCCCCCTCAGACAAGGTCTTGTGATGCAGTGCAATATAGTCCAGGCTGGCCTTGAACTCCCTTTGTAGCTCCGGCTGTCTGAGCCATCCTCCTGCCGCAGCCTCCTGAGTTCTGGGACTGCAGGTGTGTGTGCACCACTACACCTGGCAGGTGATGCTGATTGAATTGGGCTATCGCGCAGCTCTGTGTTGCATTTGTTTTCGTAATGAATTCCTGTGCTCCTCTTGCAAGGACAGGCTAAGGGCTGCAGGGGGGTGGTGGTGGGAGAAAGAAAGGGGAAGCAACTAGATGGCTTAGGCCAAGCACTGCATCTGTCTCACACCGGGTGTGAGAGAAAGTCTCCCAGGGCACCACTAATTTTAAGTCATGCATGTGTGGGGGAAGGAAAAGATGCACCCAGGGGCTAGGTTGGGGCCGTTACCGTCCTGGAAAAGAGAACAAATCCTTGAAAACATTACATAGAAAGTACTGTTTAGAGAATGGTCGGGAAAAGCCATGGAGACTTACACAGGAGGGTCCTCGTCAGTAAGCGAGGGGAAGGGGCCTTGAGTCGTCATCTCTGAAAGGTGACATTCCAGAGAAGATGAAGTAGCCTGGCCTGGTGTGGAAAAGTGTCTAACCCCAGAGCCCTCCCTCCAGATAAGGGGACAGAGTGGGCAAGGATTCTCCTAGTACTCTTTCCTTAACCTGTTATTGAGGAAGTGAAGTGGGGGTGGACTGGAGAAAACCGGAGAAAGGAGAACCCTACATTCTGACTAGGGGGCAGCAGCGTGACAGGCTGCCAGGGCCTGCCAAACTCTGCCAGACCTTTGCTCCTTCAAGCTGGGAGGGGAGTGAGGGGAAAATATTAAAACAATAAGACCTAATAATTCTCGTGAAAAGATAGAAAGCTGAAAAAAGGGAAAAGAAAGGAGAAAAATACATGCAATCTCCAGAAAGACAAGTGAGGGCTGAGGCAGTGAGGGTCTGTGGAGGGATGAGATTTGAGCCTGGCTTGGAGGGAGGGGAGTCCTGGGGCACCTCCACCGAGGTGAAGGCTCCCCAGGCAAGCCCGAGAGCCAGGGTCTGAACCCATAAGCTCAGTCTCACAGAAGTAAGGATCCTGAACCACGATTTGGCCAGACTGCAGAGGATCCCAGCGGTCTGTCAAGTTTGGCCACACCCCCCAGTAAGGCAGGAGGACCTGGAGGACACAGAGGACATGCTGTATCTTGGCCTCACTACCCGCTTCAGGTGGATATGGCTGCGCTTGGAGAGAGCAGGACATGAGAACCTGTTTCACAGCTTGGAGCTGCCTCTGTTGAGCGGGATCTGAAGATGGCAAAGGAAGGACTTCTAGACTCACCTGTTCCCTTAAACCTCCCCAAAATGATGAGACTAAGGATGGATATAGAAATGTGTTTAAAAACAAAGAAAGAAAACCTGTAATGCCCACTTTGGTACACTCGAGGCAGGGCAGCTGAGAGGAGGGAAGATCCAGACAGTGTGGGGTGGGACACAACTGTGTCACATGCAGTGTGGGAAGGTGGGTCACTGGGCTTGCTGGGCTCTGCCGCAGGATGTGATGTGAAGACTTTAAAGGAGCTAGTGACAGCGAGGCAAGTCCTGAGGATTCAAGAACCATCGTGGCTTCTACACTGCCAGCAGAAGCACATTCAGGCATTTTAATTTTTTATAGCATGTGGCATAAAAATATTTTCACAACTGAAAATTCAAGCAATATCAGAGATATAATTTTTCCATAGGTATAAAAATAATAGAAAAACAAGAATCATAACAAAATCAAGAAACAGGTGGTGAAAAAGAGGAAGGAAACATGAATGTATTTAAAGCCTGCGAGAAATACAAGGAAGCAGTGATAGAAATATTTTGATATTAGAAGAATTTAGTCCTTTTTACCTTCCAAATCTGTATCTTTTCTGTCATCTGTGAACAATTTTAGAAAGTGGTCTCTCAATAAAAAGAGAAAGTATACATTTGACTATCATCAACTAAAGGTCAGTAAAGTTAGGGATAACTAAAAATACTAGGAAAATATCTACTACTTGTATATTTTTCTAAATTCTCTTAAATTACATTTGTGTTGGGAGTGGTAGCACACACCTGTAATCCTAATGCTCAGGAGTCTGAGGTAGAAGGATTGCCACAAGTCTGAGGCCACCCTGAACTACTTGAGCAAGACCTTGGCTCAAAACAAATAAACAAAAAAACCTCAAAAAATTAAATTAGATTTGAATTAAAGAAAAATTACCTAGCTGGTAATTTTTAGCAATAATATTAATGCTAAAGTTAAAGCATTACTCAAAGAAAAATTCATGGGCAAATACTAATTTTACTAGTAATTTTACACTAAAGATAAAGAGGGCCATTATAAATATAAATAAATACATTGAGGTGCATACTAACCTTTTAAAAAAGCACTTAGAAAATATTTGAGCATTTACTCCAATGTTGATTTTCTTAATTTGATAATTGATTAAATAACCTCCTCCTTTGGTTGCAGCATAGCAAGGAAACGGATAGTTCATAACAGTCTTTCTCCACTGAGGAAGTACTAAAAAGCATTAATTGTGTTCAGTTAATAAAAGCAAAGAGATATTACACACACACTGTCACATACATGTGACACACATACATATACAACCACATGTATGTAACATACACTTTTACATATACCACACATCTCCCCCATACATAATCTTGGCTGAAACATCTGCATTTAATGATAGAAGCTAAAGATCTAACTGTCCTTAGAAACAGCTACTGAAAATCCCACCCACTGCCAATAGCCCCCTTTCTCTGACATCCCCCCATACATACAAACAATATTTTAGTTTTTCTACCACTGTTTTCAGCCATATATTCTATTCTTGATTCTAAACTCTTCTCAGGGTTTAAACATTTGTTGAGGGCCTAATTTTTTAACGAAGGAGAAAAAAATATTATGCAATGTTTTCATGATGCTGTGGAAGTCATAAACACAGATGGGTTTCTTTATGTGCAAAGCTTTGTTAATAGAAAAAGAACAGAAGATGCATTGCCTTCCATCTCCCTAAAAATAGTAATCAGATAAGGCTTTGTAAATGCAATAGAAAGGGAAAAAAGCATGTGGCTAATGAACATGAGTGTCTTGAGTCACTTTAATTTTGGAAAAGAATGGAATAGTATTTATAGAGGAAGGAGGCACAAAAATGAATTGGGATCTCAACAAACTGCAATTTATGTACTTCACATTTTTAGCCAATAAAGCAAATAATTCAGAAAAGTGTCACATTCTTGGAGCCTGATAACTTGGATATTCTTTTAAATTAGGTGTCCAGTGAGATATAGTCAGTGGATGCACTGTGCTAGAAGATTATGGTGTGAGTCGAGGAAAGAGAAGATGAATCTAAAAGAAGCAACCATGAAAAAGGCAGCACAAATCTGAAAAATAGGAATGCATTAGCTAGAGCTCTCCCAAGAAATAGAACTGATATATATCTATCTATGTCAGTCAGTCTGTCTATATATCTATTAATCTATCATCTATCAAAGCCTCTTATGCTTATAGGTGGGGCTTTATTGAGTTGACAAGATCTAGGGTGTATGATACTGGGATTAAAGGTGTGTGGGAATAAATTGGTCCACTGATTTGTTTAGCATAATTCTACTGTGGATAATGGGAAGGCCCATATTAGGTGTTGAGTGGCACCAATTAATGGGTTTATGATCTAGATGGAATGTAAAAAAGGAAAGCACACTGCTGCTATTGCTTTGCTGCTTGCTGCTTCCTGCATTTTGCCTGCCTGCCACACCATAGATGATTTCTTGATTTCTCCTGGTTGTTTGTTTGTTTGTTTGGGTTTTGATTCCTTGGTACTGGGGATTGAATTTAGGATTATGCACTTGTCAGGCAGGGACAGTGCCACTGAACTAAATCCCCTAGTAGACTCTTCCTCTTTTCCCTTGCCCCTCTAGCATCCTACCCTGCCTTGGAGCCAGCTGACTATAGATTGAAACCTGTACAAATTGTGAGCTGAAATAAATCATTCCCCCTTTAATTTGTGGGTATCAGGTATTTAGTCCCAGGAATGAGAAAAGTAAGGCATCCTCTGTCATCTAAAATGATGTACTGGGCCAGAGATTTAGCTCAAGTGGTACTGTACCTACCTTGGAAGCACAAAGGCCTGAGTTCGAGCCCTGGTACTACACACATACACAAAAATAAATAAATAAAATGATATATTATGAGGAATTAGCGCATATGAGTTTGAAGGCTGAGAATTCCCAGAAAACTGGAGTAGATTCTAGTCTGGGATGAAAACCCAAGAACCAGTAGCACTGCAAGCAGACCTCTGTTCCAGCTCAGTCAGACAAAGGATGTCCTTCCTCTGTCTTTTTGTTGTACCTGGCTGGACCCTCCCTGGATGAGATGAGGCCCACCTGCACTGATGAGGGTGGATCAGCTTCACTTAGTCTACAGTATGAATAGGGTTCTTGCCTGAGAACACTCCCACAAACACACTTAGAAATAACACTGAACTATTTAAATAACTTGGGTAACTGGTGCCCAGAACAATGGGGTGAATGTGTTCAAGGTGAGGGGAGTATTCTGAAAAGATTAATATCTTTTTTTTTCTTTTTTGAGATAGGGTCTCTGCTTTGTAGTTCAGGCTGGCCCTGAGCTCACTATGTAGCCCAGCCAAGGGTCGAACTCAGCAATCCTCCTGCCTCTGCTCCCAGGTGCTGGGATTAAGGTGTGAGCCACCACGCCTGGCAAGAGATTAATGTCTTTTACTTTAATCATTTTTAAAAACTGGAGCCGGGCATGGTGGCTCATGCCTATTATCCTAGCACTTGGGAGGCAGAGGCAGGAGGATTGCTGGGTTTGAGGCCTTCCTGGGCTACATAGTGAGCTCAGGGCCAGCCTGAACTACTAAGCGAGACCCTATCTCAAAAAAAAAAAAAAAAAAAGAAGAAGAAGCTGGAATGTTTTCTGTATATTTTAATCATACTGAGTATTTCTTATAATTAGCTCATTGTACATTATTCCTGTCTAATAAAACACAGAAACTTTTAGCAGACTCTTGACACTGGTGAAGTGGCTGGGAGCTTCTTCGGCTTTCAGCTCGATGGTAGTGCTGTCTGCTTCACTTTTGATGTCATTGTCTCAGGAACACACACACTCTGCACACAAATTCTTTTACTTGCTTTTCCTAACACTGTGGATGTCGCTTGGGCACTTTCTGGAGTGTCCCCACATGTAGACCAGGGATTTCCGTCTTCTCTTGGCTGAGTGTGCCATTTGTTCTGCGGGCCAGAACACAGCTTCTCTGACCTGCGTATTTTCTCCTTTAAAGCACATGGCAGCCTCTTGGGCTTGTGAGCACCAGACAGAACGTTAGCGCTGGGTTTGGGGGCCATGTCAAAGAGAGAAATCACCAACAGAAGGCACAGAAATGTGACACCAAACACTGTCACATGTGACATTTGAAAAGCCTCAGTGTTGCTAATGCAAAAAAAAAATAAGCAAAATTAAAATGTAAGTGACAGTCTTGAAGAAAATATTTGCATCACTTATGACATGTGAAAATTTAATGTAAGAAGATAGAGACCAAATATTTGTAAATTTACTGAAAAGACACTTGTTATAGTGCAAGCTGGAACAGAAGACAGATCGTCACCTTCTTTGAC
Organism: Thryonomys swinderianus; assembly: GCA_004025085.1. Classification (NCBI taxonomy): domain Eukaryota; kingdom Metazoa; phylum Chordata; class Mammalia; order Rodentia; family Thryonomyidae; genus Thryonomys; species Thryonomys swinderianus. The sequence goes on from PVIC010005188.1 coordinate 27,860, forward strand.
CTTTGCTGACAATAGCACCTTGAGTGATTTAAAGTATTCAGTGTTTGCAAAAGACCAAGAAAGGCCACAACTATGTGTTTTGGATTTACAAATAAATTTAGCAAGCAGAAGAATTTGGAAATAAGGAATCTGTGAATAATGGTGATCTGATAGAGACATCCCTATTCTGAATAAGGGAATCCAGCAAAAAAGAAGAAATTATATGTATAGAAAATAAAAGATTCATCTCAGAAAGGACCAAAGTAGTCAAGAAAGAAATCTGCAAAAGAGGAAACTAATGAAACATATGATGTACTTGATTATAGTGAAAGAGAGTTCCATAGCTGGTTGGGAACTGTAGTTGGATTAATATAATATAATATATACATATATATATATGTAATATGCTAATCGGTATATAACAATACAAAGTTATGTACTTTGTTATAGTAATATGTTAATGTTACATAATATACTTATATATAATTTATGTGCAATTATATAAAAATATATACAGTATGTTCATAGTTTATATACAGTATGTATAGTTTAAAAGCCAAGATAAATAATTAAAATTAACATTATTTCTAGGAAAAACAAAAGTGTGTATAGGTAAGGAAAAGTAAAGGTATTCTATAAAATTCAGCTATAGATAATGACATTTCTATTACCCTAATAATATAAATAATGAATGCTTTTCTAGTAAAAAATCAGATAAAAGCATCAAGGCACCATGAGATGAGGCCTATAAGAGATGAGGTGCAAAAGAGTGCTGTATTTTGCCACAAATACTCTTAGAACATGTCCCTGATATGTATAAAAATTTCATAAAAATGTCAATGGAAGGGCATGACTTTTGGTCAACAAAAGAAAAATTGAGGTATCTAGAGGTGATAGGGTTCTCAGCAAAGTCCATGGGAAATTCTAAACTGAGAGTCAACAAGTGAAGATCCCAGGTGGGAGCTGGGGGAGAGCCCCCAGATAGGTGCAGAGCTGCGTCCAGGGCTATGGGGCAGCACCCCCTCCATCACCCTGGATACAGAGTTGCTGGCTTTCTGCCTTTTGTCCCTAGCATGGGACTGGAGAACAAAAACAAAATCCTTGGGCAGGGAGGGAAAGCAAAACACAAGCCCAGAAACTTCACACTTTAGAGCAGCCCCTGAGCCAGAACTGAATTCCTTCCCTCTGAGTTTGCTCATCATGGAGAAGTTTCTTCTGTTGGACCATGGCAAGAGTACCCATGGGGCAGAGGAAGCCCAGTGTCTGACACAGAACTCCAGGCTCATGCAGGGGGCAGAAAACAGATCACATTTGTGGGACAAAAATCACACCAGGATAAAGCAACATGTTTAACAAACAGAAGCTGTCCCCAAGAAACAAAACTACTAGGGGACAAAGGAAAGAATTTTTATCCCCAGAACAGTGTAAGTAGAGGCTGCATTATTTATTAAAGGTTATTTCCAACAGACTGGAAATTAACATAATTAAGATCCTCATTCCTCAACTTCCCTAGATCTGGGATTACAGGCATGCACCAATATGCCTGCAGAGGGAGTATTTCCTAAGAATAATTTTTAAAAACCCCAAATAAAGAACTGTCAAATATGACATTTTAAAAGCCAAACGTTGACACTGCAAAAGGAAATGAGAAAACAAAAACGTAAATGGTAGTTGTATAGAAAATTTTTGCATCATATACAACACAAAAATTTGTTTTCAGAAAAAGATAAACTCTGCAGATTTGCTAGAGGAGAGGGGTAAAAAGTAGAAACATGTACAAAGAAAGCGATATGAGTAAGCAAGGAACAGAAGTTGGCGTGGACCATTGCTGGAGGTTAGAAGAGTTGGCTTTCTGTAGCCAGAGTCACACTGGAAGAGTCAGTGGCCATGCTGAACACGTACAGCCTGTTTTTCTTGGCATTCCTCAAACAGCACAGTACAACAATGATCCAAACTAATTTATATTGCCTTAAGTATTATTAGTTATCTAGAGATGTGCAAGGGAGGATATGTGTAGTTTATGTAGAAATACCTTATCATTTTACTTAAGGAACATGAACATCCCTGGACTGGGGTATCATGGGGTGTCTTGTGACCAGTTCCTCCTTAGAGCCTGAGGTGGGACTGCAGTTGGATCAGTATTAATTCCTGGCCTGGGCAGGAGCTTATGTGGTTTAAATCACCTGCCCTCACCACAAGAGGGAGCACCAGGGTGTCATATTAGCTGGGTTAGGTGGTAGGCAGAGAGGAAGTTAAGGATAAAGTTTGAAATCTGAGTTGTCAGGGGCCCCAGAAAGAATCCGACTCTTTATTATAGCTTTAATGTGAAGAATCTGATTTTTCCTCAAGTTTCAATCTAATCTGTTGTGAGAAAAGATTGCTAACATTATTGGGGCTATGGCTTAAAAACCATACTCAAAGCCTATTGTGAAGCATGAATAAACACCAGCCAAAGTGTGTAATTATTAGAATCTTTATCATCACAGTACCTCACAGCTCTAAAGAGTCAGCTTCCCAGCCATTGGTGTGCCTGTCAACTGGCTTGAACAGAGCTGTAGTTTTTAGCAAGAAGGAATCTCTTTGAATGTACAGGTTCAAGTGCAGTAAGAACATCTAGCATTGTTTGAAGGAACCATCAAACTTAAGGCTCCTGCTATATCAGCCTGTCTGTCCTTGAGAGCTATTATTTTCTAATTTAGAAACTAGATAAATAACTCACTGGGCTGGGGATTTAGCTTACTGGTTCCAGCGTCTGCCTGGAAAGTGCAAGGTCCTGAGCTCGATCCCCGGTTCCACATATCACAGTGTTGGATGTGATGGCTCACGCCTGTAATCCCAGCACTCAGGAAGTAGAAGTACCCTAGCTTCACCTCTTTGGGATGAGTGTAGCTTCCCACTAGGGGCAGTGAGAACATCTAGTGCCCAGATCTTAAAGTTTTTGTGTGTTGGCATCTGGGCTTCAACAACTGAGGGATAGCCCATCTTTTAATTTTGTTTTAATCTATTTTGTGGTGTTGGGGATTGAACCCACCAGGGACTCTACACCTACTCATGTCCTCAGCCCTTGTTTTCATTTTGCAACATGGGTTTATTAAGTTGCCAGGCTAAGGCTGGGGAGATAGTTCAGTGGTGCCAGCGCCTGCCTGGCTAGGGCAAGGTCCTGAGTTCAATCCTCAGTTCAGCAAAAAAAAAAAAAAAAAAAAAGATTAAGTTGCCCAAGCTGATCTTGAGTTTGCAATTTTCCTGCCTCAGCCTCCCAGAATGCTGAGATTATAGGCATGGATTACTATTTGTAGCAGACATTCCCGCCCAGTACTATGAGCTATGAATGGCGCATGCTTTGTGTTTTCCCTAATTCAGCTATGTTGTTTTATAGCAGGAATCAAACTGAAGCCCTATGTGATTCAAATTGGTATGTCAGGTTGCTAGTTGGGCTAGTATTACTTCTTTGCTAATGGCTATCACTGAAGCCTAAATCCTGGTCTGTGAAATAGCAGAGCCCTGCTGAGTTATGGGCAGCTAAGGTCAGCATGACCCCAATTAAAATCCTTTCCCCTGAATTATGGCTTCTCACTAATCCAATGGGTTACTTGCTAACTGCACCGGTGCCAGTACCTGTTTGTTTTATCCTAGTAAGATAAGCAGTGCTGACTCCCTTACAGCCCTGCCTGGCACCATCATTCTAGCAGTATTTCACTAGATCCCTTCCAAACACACCCAGCTCCCTATTCCTTCCCGTAGTTGTATTCAGTAAATACCGGATGTATTTGGGGGCCTCAGTCTTTGTTGCCCAGAGCAAGAGTGATCAAGTCCCAAGTCCCAGCTCCTCTCTTTTGTTTCCTGTCTTTATTCTTTAGCTTTGTGCTGTCAGGGCTCACAGGAGACCAGGACCCATTGCAAGGATTCTGATAACATCCTTTTCTCCTTCCCTATAGCCAATCAGATCTTGGTCTCTAACACTATTCTCCAATAAATAGTCCCAAAGTTCCTTAAGGTAGAGAAAATAAAAATGAACCTAAGACATTATGTGCCAATGATGGAGACCACCTTGAGTGAGCTACAAATCCATAAATGGACTTTCTAGATTAAAAATCTGAGTCTGTCCCAGGCTTGCCTTACCTTATGAACCAGCAATTGGCATGTGGACACAGAACTCCCTATGCTTCTGGCCACAGCAGAGGTCTCAGTGACCCGTGACACTGTGATGTCTTAGAAGGCAGGGTAATATTTCAGCTGAGGACTCTCTGACTTTCCCACAAAATTCAGTGGAAGTAAATATTAACCCAAGGGAAAAACAAGCTTCCCATTAATCAGTGGCATATTCATACAAGAGTGCTTTGTTTCTCAGTAGACCTTGCTTGCATCAGTGTTGTGCACTCCACTGCCCCCCACGTCTTCCTGCACACCCCATGGAAAGCTGTATACTCAAGGCAAGTGGCAAGTTTAGAGACTCAGGGTGTCAGCCTGGTAAAGTCTTTAACTTTCTGGACCTCCTTTGCATTCAAAATTATTGTTTCTGTCTTTTATCCTTTCAGCATACCCTTGCCTGAGTGATTGGAAGCCTGGCCAAGTTTCCGATAGCCAAAAAGGGAATGCATGTATGTATGTATGTATGTATGTGTGTATATATATATATATATATATATATATATATATATATATAGAGTGTCCTCCTGGCATCCTCCATATGTGTGTGTGTGTGTCTATAATGGCAGCATGTCAAAACAAGTTAGTGAACACAGTGCCAACTATTTTCACTGCTATAAAAAGATGACTAAATAAGGAAAAACGTCCTTATAGAGGAATTCCAATAAATAAATGTAGAAGAAATGAAGCATTGATATGACCATTACAACAAACACCACAGTCCCAAGTGCTGTGGGCAGTATCCACTGACAAATGCTATAGTCAATGGACAAAATGTAAGGAAAGTGTTTGCATAGCCTGCAAGTATCCCCCAAATACCTAGTCACTAAGGTCGACTTGAAGGTGTTCCAAACTCGTTGATACTTCTGCCACAAGGGGGAGTTTTCTTCCCCATCATGGAGAGTAATCTGAGCTAAGTAGCTCAC
>PVIC010005188.1:33010-58741 GCA_004025085.1 Thryonomys swinderianus
TATTTTCTTTCTGTATCATATTTATTCCTTCCCCTCATCACATTCCCACACCAAGTTTCCTATAGAAATATTCCACTCTATAAAAGCTGTCCTACTTCCTAGAACTCATTTGCATCTACAGGTGTTCATGCCAAAGAGAAGATCCGGGAATTGTCTATCTGTGATCTATTGATTTCACTTATTAGTATATCCTCCAGATGTCTCCATTTGCACCTAAATGGATCAATCTTGTCATTCTTTATGGCAGAGTAATACTCCCTTAAGTAACTCACTTTTAAAACAGAGAGTAATAGGGGAGATGGCAGTTTATGGAGGGTGGCCAATGTATGTCACCTTCACCAGATGATGAGGTTATTTTCACACAGTGTGAGAAGCCCTTCACCTGTCATCGTTCCTGAAAACCCAGAATCCCCGAAAACATGCCAAACAAATCCAAACTGTGGAACATTTACAAAATACTCAGCTGGTGCTCTCCAAAACCACCCAGGTCATGAAAGACAAGGAAAGACTAAGGCTCTGTCAGAGACTAAGGGAACAATGACTAAATGGAGTGTTATCCAATCCTGGATTTACCTCTGTGGCAGAAAGAGGCTATTAGTGGAAAAATGGGAAATATGAATGAAGTCTTCAGTTTGGTGAGTGCCAAAGGAGCGAGCCAGGTTGGGTTTCAGTAGGGGCAAATGGTGGGCAGATAAATACATAAAAGAAACCACTAAAAGGTAAGGATCATTTTCCTAATATACATTTGTGCAGCCTCAGCTTGGTGCTCCTTCTTTTTGCAAAGTTATCAATTGTTTGCTCATAATGGTGTCCTCCTGGTTTGGGAGAGGAGGGAGGTATCCCATACAGGGAAATTTTTCCTGCCTCTGGAAGAAGTATTGCCAAGAGCAATCAGAGTAATAGGAAGAAAAGGATGCAGATTTATTATGTTCGTGGATGCATTATTTGGAAGACAAATGAATAACCCCAAACATAATGAGTAAGAAGAAAAAGAAAGGAAAATAACTTGGCTGTTATTAACGATGCACATGTACAACAGGAGAATTGAATTCACAATATATAATTTAATTCCAGAGAGAGTCGTATTTACTGGCTACACATATGAAAGCACCAGGTCCAACTTAACCAAAATGATGCTTCTCTTACTGGGAGTGAGGGAGATAAAACAGCAAGAGGAGGATTTGTATGCACGAGTCCTCGATTCTCCGAACAGAAAAGCAGCAGAGAAACGCAGCAGTGATGCAGCCAGAGACCATAGACTCACAGAGACTCTGCCAATCCTGAGCGCCTCTAACACTGCCCACGTGGAAACTGACAGCAGGGGAGACACAGAGAGCCAGTGCACTGGGCCAATAACTACATCTAAGAAAATCGGGGAACCTCTTCATTAAGATCTGATGCCTCTGACCAGGGGAATCAAGGAAACAGCAAAAGGTCATTTAATCTCTACACAGAACAGAAATGAACATAATGTTCCTCATTTATCTATAAATGACGAAAGCAAAAAACAAATAAAACACACCAATCCAAAACAAATGCATGCAAAACGAGCACCCCAGGAACTTTCTGGGGGGATCATTGCCTCAAAAGTAACAGCTTGCTTCTTGCTAGTCTTCCAATAAAACTGCTCCGCGGGGGACTCACTTACCTGTGGGAGCTATGAAAATCTGCTCTGACAGAGTTGGGGGGAGACTGTGTGGCAGTTATCAGTTCTTCAGCTGGTACCTCTGCAAAGCACTCTTGCAGTAAGGAAGTGGTCTTCCTTCCCTCTCCCACTGATGTTAGGATTTGTAATGTCAGTTACTTTGGTTAATGAAACAGACGCAAAAGAAACGCAGCAGACCCTGGAGCCCTCCCACGGCTATTTGTGTATATGGTCTAACTGTTTCTGCTTTAAGGGGGAGGAAGTTGATGCTGCTATCTGATGTAGCCACCCTGTTGATATTTTTCCTCAAAACTGCTCTTTGAAAAGTAGTGTTGGGGATATAGAAGCCTCAGTTCAGAGTTATTTCACCTTATTATTTCACCTTAGTGAGGATCTCTTATATACGATAAAATGCTTTTCTCTTGATGTTTTTGTGATTCTCTGTTTTCTGATAGTTTTGTTATGGTGGTGCTAGGTGTGAAGTCATCTTACTTGAGGTTTTCAAGCCTCCTAGATGTGTTGTGCTTGGGGTATCATGCTAGATTTGGGTTAAAGGAGCATCATGAGGGATGTAGAACATCCATGTTAATTTTTTTAAAAGTGTTTCTATTGGTGAATTATTAATTTATTTCAAGAGTTTTATTATATCAATGGGTATTTGACAGAAAAATATAAAAAATTAAAGTATTGACTTTGTAATATTTATTTAATGTTTATGAATAAGCAAAAGTTTCAATATCAACTACTTTGTAAAGTCTAAAAAAAATAAAAACAGAAGTAAATTCCTACGTGAACTACAATGAAAATACCAAGAGAACTCTGCAACAGAAATGATCTATTTTCACACCTAAGGCAGTCTTCATACATGACATCACATTCCATACACATATATCATTTATACTGGTAGCACATATGCTTTGCTTTCTTGTCTTTTTTGTAAAACATACATAACATCTTGATGGTCTTGCTGCTTTATCAGGAGGTTCTTATTATATAATGTGTACTTAACCAGAAAATAAAATATTAATAAAATAAAGTACTAAATTCTCAATATATATTGTGCATTTAGAATAAATATTTTTAACATCAAGTGTTTGTTTACAGAATCTAAAAAATAACAACAGAATTAAATTCCTATATAAAATGTAATGAAAATGCTGATAGAACTCTACAACAAAAATAATCTTTGCTTCATTTGTTACACCCAAGACCCCTACACACATGACAACTGCATGTTCCATACACAAGTCTCACTTAACTGACAGCACATGTACTTAGCTTTTATTTCCCATGTGTCAGGCCATCCTGGTCACTTCTCTTGTCTTCCACTTTTTTCAGGAGTTTCTTCCTATATTGTACAATGTGAAATTAGCAGAAAAACAAGATATCAGTAAAATAAAATATCAAATAAGTAATAAGTGCTTAGAATAAACATCAACATTTACACATTAGTTGTTGGTTTACAAAATCTAAGTGATAACATCAGGAATAAATACCTGAAATATAAATATAAAAATTTCCCTTTTATGTTCTAATTCTGAGGTATTTTATCATAACAGAAAGCTAACATATATGTTAATTTTTAAATAATTTCTCTGCTTCATTTTTTTTTGGTTGTTGTTTAAGACTGTGTCTCGCTGTGTAGTTAGGCTGGCCCTGAGCTCACTACATAGCCCAGGCAAGCCTCGAACTCAGCAATCTTCCTGCCTCTGCCTCCCGAGAGCTGGGATTACAGGTGTGAACCACCACGCCAGGCATTTGTGGTATCTGCTACTGATTGCTGGTGGGCGTGAGTTACCATGCTGGGTATGATTGTGTGTGGTTATAAGGGATCAAACTCAGGACCTTGCACTTGCGAGGCAGGCGTCAGAACCACTGGGCTAAATCTCCGGCCCTCTCTGTTTCATTTTGATAGCTTTGAATGTTATGTTTTTCTGTTTACTAATATTTTTGTGTAGAATGTATGATCTGCTGTGATTCTCATCTAATGTGCTTTTGAACTCAGTGTTGTTTTCATCTCTGGATGACTGATTTTGGTATTTCATGTCTCTGTTAGCATTTTCAATCATTAACTTCTTGCACATATGGAAAACAATAACTGTTTTAAATCTTTACTTTTACTGATTGCTTCACTATATAACTTCAGAGTTAGATATGACTCAATTTTCCTTTCCACCATGGGTTGTACTTTGCTCTTCTATGCATACCTGACAATTATTGATACTAAATATTGATAATCTACCTTGTTGATTGCTGAATACATTTTGTATGCCATTCAGTACCTTTAAGCTCTTTTATAGGATTCATTACTGCACCTGGAAATAGTCTGATCATTTTGGGACATACTTTTTAGTTTTTTTTCAACAAAAATTTTGGATTTATTTAGGATTAATTTCTCCCACTGCAGAAGGAAGGATATTCTGAAGGGGTTGTACCAGTCAGCATTCTGTAGGTCTTGAATTCAATTCCTATAGAGGAAAAAAAAAATGACTGATTTTTTTTTTTTTTTTGCGGTATCGGGGATTGAACTTGGGACTGATGCTTTTTTGAATGATAAGATTTTCCACTCTTAGTTTTGGGAAAAAGCATTATTTGAGGTACTATACTCTTTATCCTTTTGGATTATTTTTTGCTCTGTTCTTGGGTGTTGCCCCCTCATGTGCACTGATGAGTAGCCTGTTAATGATTCAAGAGTTAGAGCCCTCTGAGACTACCTGTTTCTTCCTCTGTGCAGAACTCTGGGCTGCCACAGCTCTCCAGTCTGGCATAACTCAGAGAAAGCACTGTGTTTCTTCCAGTCAACCCCTCCCTGCCCCATGGTATAGAAATTTTCTCAAGCCTTCAGCTGAGATCATCAAAAATGCTCCTGTAGGACTGGGGATTTAGCTTAGTGGTTCTGGCATCTGCCTGACAAGCCCAAGGTCCCAAATTTGATCCCAGAACCATATACCACAATGCCAGGTGTTGTGACTCATGCCCACCAGCAATCAATACCACGCACTATAGTCCCAGGTGTTGTAGCTCACACTTGTAATCCCAGCACTCAGGAGGTAGAGGCAGGAAGATTGCTGTGAGTTCAAAACTTGCCTGGGCTGCATAGTGAGCTCAGGGCTAGCCTGAATTAAAAAAAAAAAAAAAAGCCCCATAATAGTTTTACTGCTTCTTATGGCCCACTGTTCTTTGCTTCATGGTTCAAAGGTTTTGAATGTTGGTACTTCATATGTCTTGTCTATTTTTGCTTGTTTCAAGTAGGAACATAAATCAAGCTTTCCTTATTCCATCTCAACTCAATATAAAGTCTGTTTTTAAAATTCTTGTAGTTTGACATTGTCTTCTCTTTTTCAGAGGCATCTGTTGAATTATTTTGAATGAATGCAGTCTGTGAGAATAGTAAACCTAAAAATACATGTACATGTCTGAAAGATTACTCTAGCATTATTTTATTAAAACTTCATTATTACATTTCAATATCAATTTTTCATTTTAATAACAGTGTGATTTTTCTACCATATACTTATTTAAAATTTTTTTCTCAAAATGTCCTGTGAGGCCATTCTTAAAGTTGAACCAGGAAATTATCTTCCTAGAGCCAAAAATTAGGATTATGGCTTTTTTAAAACACATTTTAAATTATTTATTTATTTATTTTTTGAGACAGGGTCCACTTTGTAATTCAGGCTGGCCCTGAACTCACTATGTAGCCCAGTAACAGAGTATCTTGTGTAAATCTTCAATTTATGCCATTTATACGCCTTGTCTCAAAATTAACACAGGTGGGCTAGGGATTTAGCTCAGTGGTGCTGCCACCTGCCTTGCAAGCTCCAATCCCCAGTACCAAAACTTTTTTAATGGTTTGAATATAGCTCGATATAGCCATAGGCTCAATACCCCGTACCACATACATACAAAATCAGATACAGAATTTAAAGCAACAATAAAAGACTGCTGTGCCTCTGCCTGAGCGCTGCAGTGAGGTGTGAAATCTGGAGGAAAGGCAGCTGCATCTGTCACAGCTGTGCCCGCGAAATCTGTGTGGATGTGTGCGCTTTCTTCTGTAGAAAAGCACTAGAGATATTATCTGCTTCTCAGTATTTAATGCTCAGAATTATTCTGGCGTAGAGTAAATGCCTGTTAAAAATAAATGAGTAGAGAGTCTTTTTAAATTAGTGTATTGGTCAGTGATCATATTTCCCAACTGAAATTTAGAACAAGAGTAAAATAAGGGACACTTCTAGAAACAAAAGTTTCTCAAAATAATACCACGTCTCCATAGATACGTGAGGGTTGGTAGAATCCAGAGGCAATGTATTTTTATGACAATAATGTTTTAGATGTACCATTCCATGTTGACATCTGAATATTGCCAGCCCCTCTACCCCCCTTTCTCCCAGTAGTCCTGCGTCTTCAGGAGGTAAAGCCAGAACATGCCCACCCTCAGCGAGAGTGAGAAGATATAACTCACACTTTCCTCAGTTTCCCAGTAATTCTGTGGACAGAACATACTGGAATGGAAAGGATTTCATGTGAACGATCCCATGATGCCTTATTTCCCAGCCCCAAAGTTTTAGTGTGGTGTCTTATAGGCATAAAGAGAATAAATCAAAGGAATCCCAACAAGCAAGCCAGCAATTTCTCAGCAACTTTCTTCCTCTCATAATAGGTTAGTATTCCCATTGAGAGCCCTGGAATTTACTATAAGCCTTTGCCTTTGTTTCTTATAGATGCAAAGGGAATTAATCACTAGTAAGGGACTAATAAAGTATAAGAATTGCTTAAAGATGGTGTTTATCCAGCCAGTTTTCTACACAGTGAAACACAGGTCTGTAACACAAGCAAAGACAGAAAGCCATCCTCAACTTGTCGATGAGGTTGGGAAAAGGGTGGAAGAGGAAACCTGTATGTAAAGAACGGGCTGCTCTGCTTCCTCTCGCATCTGGCAGGATTAAGATATTTCCCATGGCTGAGACACTCACAGGGCAGTCAGTCCTCACTGGGGCCCTTTGTAGCCCCACAGCTGCAACCCTGCTGTGGTACACTCAGGCCTATGCTCTGCCTCTCTCTGCTTTCCTTTCTTTGTTTCTCTTCCCTCCCTTTCCTCCTCGGTCCTTCTCAGTCTCTTCTCTTTTTTCTGCTGAAAAAATTCAATGATATATTGTTTCCTTTTGTTACAGAGATTTTCAAGTAGAGACGCATATGATGAATTTCCATGGATCTACCACCCAGATTCAAGTATTACTAACACTTTGCCAATCTGCCACTCAGTAATTTCCTGGAGCATTTTTAAAGTATATTCTAGTATTTCACTCTTACAAGTGTCACATTTCTCTAAAAGCTAAGCACTTTTTAAAATCCCAGCCACAATGCACTATACCTCCCCAAATTAACAGTGTCTTGGTATCATCAAATATCCACTTTATTTAAAAATCTCCCTAATTTTCTCAAAAATAGCTTCCTGTGCTTGGCTTGTCCAAATAAAAAGCAAAACCTACGTGGTGCATTTCACTGATAAATTTCCTGAGCTCTTTCAAGAAGTGACAATCCGCCTCCTTATTCCTGGTTCTCCTGCCATATGTTTGACCTGCTCAGTTTCTCACAGTCTCATGATATAACCCACACATTCTTCTGTTCCCTGCATTTTTCACCGGCTCCCATTCAGACTTAAAGAAACTTATTCAGGCTTAAGTTTGAATAGTTCTGGCTGCACCACAAATAACTAGTTACCTCAGATTTAGTGGTACGGGGTAGACCAGTCAAAATGTGAATATGTGGCAGGCAAGCGTCTACGTCAGTTACTTCTGTGTCCACACTGTTGTGTCCACATCTCTCCCAAAGTGATACTCCTGCAGCACTTACAGAATGGAAGCAGTTAATGAAATCCAGGTTTTTCAGGACTTCAGTACAAATCGCTCTGCTCAACTGACGTGCCCCAAATTTTATTAATGCACATCTGTATGTTGTAAAAGTTATATTTCATGAACTTTGCCAATGCTGATGAGCTTGGCTCAGTTCTATTCCTTTGTTTCATCTTTTTCTCATCAATACAGATTGAAAACAAGAAAACTCTTTAAAGATTTTAATGTTTTTAAATAAGCAGGAGCAAGCTTCACCTGAATACTAAACATTTAAAACTGAATATATAAATAATGCTACTCAAAATTCTGTTGTACTAAAACATTTAGATTTTTTAAAACTAGCCTCTTGGGTGTCTGTGCATGTCTTCCAGTATGTATAGTTCGTGTTCCTTTGCAAAACTTGCTAATTTGTCAAAGCTTTAAGTTCTGTGAAGGTAGCATACCTAGAAAAGTAACTTTCTTTTTGATTTAGTTTTATGGCAAAATGTAGTTTTAAATATATATATATATATCCTTCCAATAGTAAGATTGAAATCGATGGGTTCACTATGGGCAACTGCCCTGTTAATTATGTCCAAAGCAAGCTGTAAGCAGTTCGGGCTATAAAGAGTTAACCCCACAACTGGCTTGTTTTCAGAAGTGAGTGGGACCAAAGCCTGTGAGACTCAGCCAAGGTTAGAATGACTCGCACTCAAATTCCATTCTCAAAATCAAAACCATCTTAACTAGAAAGACAAGGTTAATCATTAACCACAACCTTTATCTTGTCTATTCTGTTCCTAACATATGAATGCTTTGTCTCTTCTTTTATAAGCATTGCCTCTATCAGCAATGTATCCATAGCAACCACATATAGTCCACTTAACAATGATTGTGTCACCAGTAAATACTAATAGTTCTGTCTGTTCGGGATCTTTGCTCACTCAGTATTGATCATCCTGGTTCCCTGTCTCTCACTTTGAGTCTGTCTCTAGTCTTTCTTCTTGTCTTGCATCGTAGTATCAAGCAGGAGATTGAGATCTGCTTCACAAGTTTCAGATAATTCACCCTTTCCCCACTTTTTCTACATCTTTTTAAAATCCCCCTTTAGAGATGGAAGCGGGGTAGGAGTCAAAGCTGAGGGTGATACAGGGGCAGTACCTAGGACAAGGATAGTCAGACATTCAAGAGGCTGGGCCTGTAGGAGCTGGATCACCTCTGCACTGGGGACTCTGGTGGAAATAAGTATAACCTACAGAAGCACAGCTCCCCTCATAGAAGCCCTGTGCCAAGCCATTAACACCAGACTCATGGGATCCAAGTACCCTGTGGGTCACTCTGAAACTATTTCACATGGGGAGAAATATGGCTTCAGGCACTCAGGGAACAAAATTTCCTCTGAAAATAAACTCCCAAGAAATATACACACATATAAGAAAGTTTAGTATAATGAAAAACAGAGCACTAACATTTTGAGACCCTGTCTAAAAATGAACAGATATAAGAAGGGCTGAGGATGTGGTCCAATGTGAAGATTCAAGGTTCCGTTTCTGGTACTGAAGAAAGGACAGAGAGAGAGAGAGAGACAGACAGACAGACAGAGACAGAGAGACAAAGAGACAGAGACAGAGAAACAGCGACCGAATCAGCCATGGAAAATAGTATTGAGAGATCTCTCAATAAATGGAATTATTTAATAAAAGTATTATCTGCACAGTCAGAAGAAAATGTACATGTAAAAAATTATAAGTATTAACTCTGGACCTAACAATTTGTCAGGTAATGGTGAATCATCATGGTCACCATTTGACTCTGACTTGAAGGCTTCATAAATGTGAAGAGATGTTGGTGTTGCAGGTTGAAAGTTTTCAAATGATTACTTTAAATATGTCCACTTTATCTCAATAAAACAAAAGTTTTTTGACATTTCACTTTTTAGATTTTCCATCAGTTATTATTTATAAGGCCACACATATCATTTCTAGCTATTGTTCCCATACCAAAACACTTTCCTGTTTAGTGACCCTACAAGAGAAGTTCCAAATAAACAGAAAACTAACCTTCATGATACACATGAGGAACCAGAAGTTTTCTAAGACCAGGATCTGAAGGCACTGCATTTGCTTTCTGTAGAGTAAGCCAGGGTGTTCTATTACTAATTCTGCTGGAATGCATCTTTGCACTTCAGACTTGATTTTACTGTAAAATACTGGGCTATATTCCATAATGAAAACAATAACAGTGAATTCTAATGCATGTTTTTGCATTTGATTATTAGAATACTGGTTAAGACTATACACACACACACACACACACACTCTTCAGGAATTCAACAGTTGTGTGATTCTGTTAACCTAAGTGAAGTCAAAAGTCAGCACCTCACAGAGTAAACATGTGAGATGGCAGGGCTAATCTCTGAAATGAAGCCTTGAAATTCCTTCTCCTTCTAGTTTCTTCCTTCAGACCACCACTGATCTGTAGGTTCTTGCTCTTGTCCTGGAATTAGCTACTAAGTGCTCGCAGGTTGAATGGCAGCTGTACTGAATGAAACACAATAATGATGATACAAACACACTTTTTCTCAAAGTTCTATGAAAAGGGCTCTTGTCAACTGGAGCTACCACATTTTACATGGCTTCTATACACATCTCATTAAGAGTGACAATTTCAGCACTTTCTGAGAGATCACCTGATCAGGAGCAACCTAAGGAAAAAGCCACAATGAAATACCATCTGAATAAAATACTAAAGCCAAGTATGGTGGCTCATGCTTCAAACCTAGAATTGCAGTAGCCTGAGGCAGGAAGATGGCAAATTCAAGACCAGCCTGGAAAACTGAGGGACTTATTATTCCACTTTATATAATGGACTTAAACAGGCCCACGTTTTGCTATCTGTGGGAATCCTGCAAGTTTTACCAGGAAACTGAGGTCCTTGCACCACAAGAAATTAGAAATGCACCTCAATTCACTGTGTCTTTGATGAAAGCTTTCAGATAAGATATGTAGATAATCATATAGGCTACAGGCAGAATTTATTGCAAAATGGCAGGTTTGGACTGAGGGATGGAGAGAAGGAGGGAGGAAAGGAGAGAGTGAGAGAGCAAGAGAGAGATGGAGGGAATGAATACCTTCAAGCATAAAGGTAGATAAGGCCAAATGGCTGTTGCACTAAATGAGGTCTCAGGTTACATTTATGATTAACTGGTTCTTTCCAAGACCATTGTTCTTTTACAAGGAAAATGGGCTGTGTTGACCAACTAAGTTTAAGACAGGGATATTGTTGGAGACACCATGGATATTCAGAGACACCTTAAAACAAGAAGAGAACATGAAAAAAAATTTAAGAGCTCCCAGATGATACAAAGAAGGCTAAGATCAATTGGAATTAGTGAAAAATCAGAAGACTGCATGGCCTAAAAGGCATATTTACAGAAATACTAGCAGAAAACATTTCAAATGTATGAAAAGAATTAAACACAGAGATAAGTGAGGTGAAGCCCCAAACAGCCACGATGAAGAAGAACTGTCTCACAATACATAATAGTCAAGAGGCTCAGAAGAACAATAAAGGAGCAGAATCTTAAAAGCTATTAGAGAATATTCCTAGCAGGGGATTAGCAGGGTCAAATGGGACCTCTAATTCTAGATTTCTGAGGAATCTCCAAAATGATTGCACCAGTCTACATTCCCACAACAGTAGAGAAGGGTTCCTTCCTCCCTGCAACCTTGCCACCATTTATTGCTGGTTAATTTCACAATAGCAGTCATTCTTTGTGGAGTGAGATGAAATCTCAGTGTTGTTTTCATCTACCTCTCTCGAATGACCAGTGACGTCGAGCATTTCTTCATATGTTTCTTGGCTGCTTTGACTTCTTCCTCTGAGAAGTGTCTGTTCATTTCAGATGCCCATTTTTGAATTGGATCTTTAAATTTGGGGGGACTGATTTTTTAAAGTTCTTTATATTTTATAGAGATTAGCCCTTTGTCTGAGGAACAACTAGTAAAGATTTTCTCCCACGTTGTTGGTTGTCTTTTAGCTGTGCTAGTGGTTTCTGTTCAGAAGCTTTTTAATAGAATGAGATCTCATTTGCTGATTCTTTCTGTTAGTTATACTATAGAGATTTTGTTCATAAAATCTCTCTCTAAGCCAATGTCTTCAAGAGTTTTATCTAACCTGTTTTCCAGCAAGTTTAGTGTTTCTGTTTTAATGTTTAGGTCTCTAATCCACTGTGATTAGAGGTACCATTTGACCCTGCTATTCCTTTGCTAGGAATATACTTGAAAGAATTAAAAGAATCATATCAGAGGCTAATCATATCAGGGAGATTTAGCTCAGTGGGTCCAGCACCTGCCTAGCAAGCACAAGGTCTCTGGTTCAATCCTCAGTAACTACATATAACACTACCAGGTGTGGTGGCTCAAACCCATTGGCAATCAGTATCACATACCACAAATGCCCGCCTTGGTGGCTCAAGCCTGTAATCCCAGCACTTGGGAGGCAGAGGCAGGCGGATTGCTGAGTTCGAGGCTTGCCTGGACTACATAGTGAGCTCAGAGCCAGCCTGAACTACAAAGCGAGACCCTGTCTCAAAAAAAAAAAAATGAGAATTAACTCATGTCATATACTGGTTCAAATTTCTCAATTGAATGTGATTGTGAGCTGTAGATAAAATGTACCAATAAAGAATTCAATTTAAAAAAGCTATTAGAGAAAAGCAATTAATCACTTGTAAAAGTAAGTCTTTTAGAATTACAGGAAACTTCTTACCATAAACCTTAAAGGCCAAAAGAGCTTGGAGTGAAGTGTTTCAGACACACCTCCAGTAAATATTCCAACCCAGGCTGATCCTGAAAATCTTTCAAAATTGAAGAAATAAGGTCTTTCTATGACAAAGAACATGTTAAGAAACTCATGACCACTAAGACAGGGCTAGAAAAAATTCTTAAGACTATCTTAGAAAAAGATAATGAAACTCACAATGCCAAAAGCCCTAAAAATATTAATACACCAGGCAGGATGAGGAGTTAAGCAGAATGCGGAGGAAAAGGAAATCAGCAACAGGAAAATAAGTCACTTACAAGAATAAGTCAATACCTACTGCTAATAACTCTCAAGTGTGCATAATGTCAGTTCCCCAGTCAAAAGATGTAGATTGTTAGACTGAATCAAGAAACAAAGTCCAACAGTATGCTGTATACAAGAAACATTTTATACAAAAAAGCAATTCACAGGCTAAAAAATCGAAGGATGGAAAATAATATTCCATGAAATAGGAATGCAAAAACAAGCACAAGGAACTATCCTATTTTCAGACAAAGTGAACTTCAGGCCAAACCTGATCAGAACTGGCAAAAAAGCTCATTATATATTTGTTAAGGTAATGCAGTTAGAAATGAAAGAGGTGAAATCACAGTGCATCTTGGAGAAATCTACAAAATTATTAGCAACTACTTTGAAAACCTGTACTCCAATAAAACATAGAATTTGAAGGAAATGGAGATTCTAAAATAAATAAGAATTGCCAAAGCTGAAAAGGATATAAAAATCATTAATAACCCAAATACCAAGCAAAGAAATTGAAGCAGCAATTTAAAACACTACCAACTAAAAAAAGTCCAGGACCACATGGGTTCACTGCTGAATTCTAAAAAACTTTTAGGGGCCTAATAGCATTTCTCCTAAAACTCTTTAATGAGACTGACAGGGAAGCAGTACTTCCAAAGTTATTCCTGAAAGCTAGCATTACCCTAATTTCAAAACCAGAAAAGGATACAGCAAAAAGGAGAGCCACAGGTTAATCTCTTAAATGAATATAGATGCAGAAATCCTAATTAAATTTTGATAACTACTTGCTGGATTTTGTTTTTGCTTTATTCTTATTCTTTGTTTTCTCCCTGTTTGTAACTTTGGGAATGGAAATGTGTAACTTGTGCCATTGAATGATGAAAGTGTTTAACTTTCTTTTCATTTCTCAGCTTAGAGTTTGCCTGAAATCTCAGAGGAAAATTCATCTTTGGACTTCAACAATCCTAAGACTGTTAGGACTTAGGCAACTGTTGGGGATGGACTAAATATCTTTTGTGTGAAGGAATGTACGTGATTCAAAGTAGGAGCCAACTCTTATGGTTTGTGTCTCGATTTTCCCTCAAAATCTCAAGTGGTTATAAGGTTTGTCTGAGGTGGTTTGATGTAGAATGTCTGACCCTTGAATTAATTCATGATGCAGTGCTATGCACAAAGGCACTAGGGTTAAGGATGTGAGTGCTACTTGCCCTAAGTAGCCTGAATAAGATAAAAGGGGAAGAATAAGATAAATTAAAAAGGGGCTGGAGATTTAGCTCAGTGATTCCGGTGCCTGCCTAGCAAGCACAAGGTTCCTGGTTCAATCCCAGCAACCACATACAACAATACTGGGCATGGTGACTCACACCTCTGGCAATCAGTACCACACACCACAATGCTGGGTGTGGTGGCTCATGCCTGTAATCCCAACACTCTGGAGGCAGAGGCAGGAGGATTGCTGAGTTCGACGCTTGCCTGGGCTACATAGTGAGCTCAGGGCCAGCCTGAACTACAAAGCAAGACCCTGTCTCAAAAAAATATATATAAAGGGGATACTCTTAAGTATCTTTGGTGCTTTCACCATCGTCTGCCTCAATGAACTATGGCCTCTCACACATGTTTCACCCTGCCTTAAAGCCAGACAACTTTGGACTGAAAACTCTACAAACTGTGAGCTAAATAAACCTCCCCCAACCTTTTAAAAAATTTATTTATTTATTTATTTATTTATTTTTGAGACAGGGTCTCGCTTTGTAGTTCAGGCTGGCCCTGAGCTCACTATGGTGTCCAGGCAAGCCGCAGCGAACTCAGCAATCCTCCTGTCTCTGCCTCCCGAGTGCTGGGATTACAGGCGTGAGCCACTACACCCAGCACTATGGTATGTGCTATTGATTGCTGGTGGGCGTGAGTTAGGCATGGTAATTTTTATAACTTCCTGGAGTAGTTAGTCTCCCCATTTGATGATGCTCCTAACAATAACAACAAACATATTTACCTATTTTATATATATATAATTTTTTTTTTTTGAGACAGTGTCTCACTTTGTAGTTCAGGCTGGTGCTGAGCTCACTGTGTAGCCCAGGCAAGCCTCAAACTCAGCAATCCACCTGCCTCTGCCTCCAGAGTGCTGGGATGACAGGCGTGAGCCACCATGCCCGGCACTGTGGTATGTGGTATTGATGCTGGTGGGCATGAGTTACCAAGCCCAGCATTGTATGTGGTTACCAGATCCAACTCAGGACCTTGCGCTTGTGAATCAGGTGCTGGAACCAGTGAGCTAAATCTCCCGCCAAAAGTGAAATACTTCTACAACAAAAACTACAGCACTCTGGAAAGGAGATCGAAGAGTACATCAGAGAATAAAAATATATCTGTTATTCCTGGATAGGAAGAACCAAAATTGTCAAAATGGCTGGCTATATACCCAAAACTGATATACAGACTTAAGGCAATCCAAATCAAAACACCAATACCATTCCTCATATAAGTAGAGACAACTATGGTAAAATTCACATGAAATAAGAGGATAATCAGAAGAGAAAAAAATAATCCTGGGCAACAAGAACAAAAAAGAGACATTATCACACTCCCAGACTTCAAATTTTACTGGAAAGTTACAATGATTAAAAAAAAGAAATAGCCTTGGGCCAGAGATTTAGCTCCGTGGTTCTGGTGCCTGCCTAGCAAGCACAAGGTCCTGAGTTCCATCCTGGTTACCACATACAACAATACTGGGTGAGGTGACTCACACCCACCAGCAATCAATACCACATACCACAGCGCCAGGCGTGGTAGCTCATGCCTGTTATCCCAGCACTCTGGAGGCAGAGGCAGGAGGATTGCCGAGTTTGAGGCTTGCCTGGGCTCCATGGTGAGCTCAGGGCCAGCCTGAACTACAAAGTAAGACCCTGTCTCAAAAAAAAAAAAAAAAGAAAGAAAGAAAGAAAAAAATTGTACCAATAAAGATAAATTTAAAAAAAATTCAGAACATATGCTTAACAACAAAAAATTTGTACCTGTACATGATCCATATTGATTCTCATTTATTCTCTTTCCCCTGCCCAACCTACCACACCCCACCCCCTATATACAAAAGCTTTGTTTCCATTTTGTTTTACTATCAAAATTTCCCTATCCCTTCTATATTTTCCCCTACCCCCACCCCCTTTACCTTTTCCTTTTGAACATTTTCTTCCTATTTTACAATATCTGTATTTCAGGGAGTTGAAAATGTTGGAGCGGGAAGATGTGAAGACAGGAGGTGGTGAGGGTCTGAGAAGAGATTTCTTTGCTTGATGTAGGGGAGAGAAAACATGAGTTCAACCCATTAACATCTAAAGTCTTCACTAATCCTTTGAAGGGGATTAAATCACATTTTGGAAAACAGCTGTAGGTAATAAGAAAGAAAAACTCTATAGTCAACTGGTTGGAGTTTTCTCTCATTTAACAAAATGAGGGAGGCCTATAGCTGAGTGACAGTGTGCTTGGGTAGCATGTGTAAGGCTCTGGGTTTGATCCCAGCACTGGGGTTGTGGGGGTGAAGGAAGAATTAAAATTGA
This sequence comes from Thryonomys swinderianus, assembly GCA_004025085.1. Taxonomy (NCBI): domain Eukaryota; kingdom Metazoa; phylum Chordata; class Mammalia; order Rodentia; family Thryonomyidae; genus Thryonomys; species Thryonomys swinderianus. Next base: position 49,111 of record PVIC010005188.1, read on the forward strand.
TGGTAGTACATATTAATTTTGTTTCCCTGTTAAATGAAAGAAATATAAAAATTTCTTATCTTAACAAGGCATGACACTACTGAGATACTTGAGAAGATGAACAAAACCCAGTTCAGCTGTAGGAAAGAAGGAGCTCTGTTTGCCTAGGTCAACTGCACACCACATGGGTGAGGAGTTAGGAATCAGAGGCCCCTCGAGACCATGGGGTCCTGTTGAATAAGGTCCAGATGCACAGGCTTTTTAGCTTGGTATTTCAGCCATTAGGAGAGTCCTAAAAAGTATCTGTGATTGTTAATCCTGATATGTCAAGCTCTTTGGGCTAAGAAACCCCTAGGGCATTAGTAAAGCATCCTCCTCAGTATGTGTGGGTGGGTCACGGTGGCCTGGTCTTGGGTACTATACATCGTTCCTTGTTCTCTGACACTGTCTCCTTGCTGTCACCATGAGCTAAGCAGCTTTGTGCCACCACACCCTTCCACCATGGAAGATACCTAGGAGAATAGCTCGGTCAGGTGGGATTTCTATTTTTAGTTTTTTGAGAAACCTCCACACTGACTTTCATAGTGGTTGTACTCGTTTATGTTCCCACAAGCAATGTAGAAGGGTTCCTTTCCCCCTCAGTCTTAATGGCATTTGTTGCTATTTAATTTCTGGATGATGGCCATTCTTTTTGTAGTAAGATATATAAGCTTGGACCAGAGATTTAGCTCAGTGGTTCTAGCGCCTACCTAGTAAGTGCAAGGTCCCTGGTTCGATCCCCAGTAACCACATACAACAATACCGGGTGTGGTGACTCATGCCCACCAGTAATTAGTACCACATACCACAGTGCCCGGTGTGGTGGCTCATGTCTGTAATCCCAGCACTCGGTAGGCAGGAGGATTGCTGAGTTCGAGGCTTGCCTGGGCTACATAGTGAGCTCAGGGCCAGCCTGAACTACAAAGCGAGACCTTGTCTAAAAAAAAAAAAAAAAAAAAAAAAAATATATATATATATATATATATATATATATATATAAAGTTTAAAAATTGCATGGTTTCTCTCATATGAGAGATCCAGAATACAAATAAATTAAAGAGCAAAGTAGAAGATGGATAACAGGAAAAAGGGAGCTAGATGATCTGCAAAAAGAGATTGGGGACCAAGAGATGGAGCCAGAGAAGGGGAGGGGAAAGGGATGAAAAAAGAATTCACATGTGCCGTGTACCAGCTCCCCATGATAAATACAGTGATTATGTGCTGAAGACATACGCTAGCAAAAATTAAAATTTAAAAATAGCTCCAATGGCACAGAAAAAGCCTCCTATGAAATGTGGAACTTAAAGTAAAAATGTCTAACAGAACAATATGTAACTGACTTTTAATTTATTTCATTACTTTTCTTATGGGAAAGAAACAGGAGATTCGTGAGATCTACTCAAGAGATTAACCAGACATCCAAGGTTCCACCTATGATGTGTATCAGAGAGATATGTGACTCCCATCTGGTTATAATAAAAATAAAAATTTAGAACCTAGAGTTTTATTGTTAGTTAAAAGAATAAAATCTTTTATTTGAACCAAGAAAACTGAAAGCCTGTCGAGCGAGGCAATGTGAGTCGCTTTTAATTTAGAAATAATAACGAGCTGTCGTATCCTAGATGAAAACACCTCTGTTCTCCCTTCGCAAAAACTGGCTGGGGCCTTGAAGCTCAGACCTGCTCTCCTGGCCCAGAATCTCAAGTTTGCCTTTCACAGGGCCACTTGTACTTATCTTTCAACCTCAACTTGTGAAATCAGCTTGAAAGTCTTCATCTTGCCCAGGATGTGAGATGTGAGGACATAGGTAGTTTGCTTATTTTAGAGGATTCTGAAAAACTGACCATCATCAATTTACTTTCAGTGGTACTTGTGGTTGGACTAGTGTAGCCTTGCGCTGAGCTACATACCCAGGCCTTTTTTTTCTTATTTTTGGCAAGGACACCATTGATGGATGGAGGTGGCAGAGGCTGCACTGCCAGTTTGAGGGAGGCAACAAAGGGGGCACCCACCTCTGCTGGAGGAGCAAGGCTGGGTTCACACGATGGCATTTCAGGGCTTTCAGCCCATCTAAAGCTCAGGATGGGGAGGAAAGGTAGACAAGGATAGAAGGAAACTGGTTGATTCACAGAGCCAAAAACATTCAATAGAGTCAATCAAAACGAAATGGTTTTCCAGTACCTGGGATCAAACTAGGGACGTGCTTGTGGCCTAGGCTGCCTTGGAACTTGTGGTTCTCCTCCTGCCTTGGCTTCCCAAGTGCTGGGATTACCAGTGTGCGGCATCACCCCCAGCTAACATCAAATACATCCTGGTTTTAACCAAACGGGCAGCATTGCAGTTCATGCCTTCATTCACGTGATCTGTCTTCCCCAAGACCGATGTGAAGACGGGGCACCTGCTGCCATTCGCACAGACACCATGGGACTCACCCCCAGGGCCTATGCCCACTGATCCCCACCAGCCATGGGCTGACCTTGCTCTCACGTGTGCCAGGCTCATTGCTGGGTCTTCCTCCTGCTTCTCCAGATAGGGGATCCCCAGCAGGGCCCCAGTAGCCCAGAGTGTGCCCGGATAGGCCTCTGACCAGGCACAGTGTTGATCGTGTCACGCTCAGGGGCCAAAGCTCCCACAGTCCAGCAGGCTGGGGGAGAAGGGACACACAGCCACCCACCGTGGAGGAGTGTCAAGAGCGTCAGGAGCCTCCGTGCACTCGCCATGTGCAGTCTATTTTTAAATAAACGAGATCGGACAGGCACTGCTGGGAAACTATGTATAAACGACCGAGGAGGTTTATTCTACTAGCAACATCACAAACCTTTCTTTTTGAGTACTCCTGCTGACAGCAAGTCTGCACATGGACAGGAGCCTAAGCAGGAAACCGGAAGGCATAGGGAGAAACACACTTGAAAATTCATGATGTTTTCTTTTGATGTTTGTCTTACTAGAAAAGCAGAACTTCAGCTGGTTGCTGTGGAGTAGAGTCAGTCCCGGGGATCAAAGCTGGCCCCGTTGGCCTCATGGTTTCACAGCCCCAGTGTCAGGTGTGACACTAGTCAGAGGCCTAGAGATGTGAGGTGATGTGAGTTGTGAGATGTGAGGTGGGAGGGAGGTAAAAATCTTGACTCCGACACTCCGACCAAGTGTGCAAGGTGGATGACCCAGAGCCCAGGGCTATTTGTGCACCGTGAGGAATCAGTAAACCATCCCATTGCTTATGTTTTAGCCTTTTTTTCTGAATATACAATTAAGATACACTCAATAAACACACTGAGCAAGGTTGCAATTGTTTGTTTGTGGAGGAGTGAGTGGAGGTGCTCACACTAAGCTATAGCCCTATTTTATTTATTTTGGGACAGGGTTTCCTTAAGTCACTAAGTCGGCTAGATAGCTTTGAATTTGTGATCCTCCTGCCTCAGCCTCTAAGAGTGCTGGGATTAAAGATGTACCCCACCATGCCTGGCTGAATAAGGTTTAAAAGCAAAAACATTTGATATCTACCAAATTGACAAACACATTATCACATGAGTTTCCATCCTTGCATATAGCTCTTTTCACACTGACACATGGCTAATTTTACAAATTGGTTTCATACCATGCTGTTTCTATGAAAGACATTATTTCTTTTGGGGGCTCCTTTTTGGATACTTCTTCTCAAAATATTTATGCACCATTTCCATCCTGTAAGTCCATTTCTTCCATGTGCATATAATTGCATACTAATATCTTAAAACATTCCTAGCTATTTCTGTTTTTCAGAAAGGAATCAGAGTTCACAAACTTGTGCACCTTCCCTTTCTCATTTGCAGTGTGGCAACTTTTCCACATCCAGTGTATGATCTCACTTGTGAAGCTAGAGCCCACAATGATCAAGCTGAATGGGTACAAAATTGCTTTGTTTTCAGGAATTTTACCATGTCATGTTTGTAGAAAGATGTGGCAGTACAACCCCCATGTAGCAATAGATGTCTGTTTTCCTATTTCAGTTGGTCATATTCTCAAGTGTGGGCCAGCTGTGTCACAATATGCTTATTTTAAATTTTAATACACTTGAGTGATTATTCTCCAAAGGGTTACCTTAATTCACAATTGCAGCAGCACTGAATAAATGGCCTCTCCACACACTTTTACCAACTATAGAAGATATCATTTTTTGGTAATTTTTGTGAATTTGCATATCCTATGGTGATTATTTGTTTAATAGCTTTTCATATATCTTGGCACTTTTTAATTTTTCTTTCACATTCATTCTTAAAATGTGCTCTATAAATTATTGTACTAAATTATTGTTTATCTTCCATAACAATTGCAAATATTTTTCCAGTGTAATATTAGTCTTTTGATTTCTTTGGTTGTATCTTGATTTATGTGTATATCATTTGTACATATATACATTTATATATTTATGCTACATGTGGATACATAATATATATGCATATATACATATTATAGACAAAATCTTTTATGAAATTATCCATGTGTATCCAAAGTTTCTGCTTTTTAGCTTGACTTTTAAAAGAACTTTCTGACTCTGAGTTTAAATGTACTCATGTATTCTTAGGATTTTTTCTGAAGATTGAATTATTTCATATTTATGTTACTCCATCTGTGACTTGTGCGTGTGATGGAAGAGTAGAACAGAGATGTATTTTTCCACAGTTTGTGTGTCGAGTCACCCTTGCTTCTGAGCTGACAATGACTGGGTTGACACAGTAGTCACCTGGCCTACCACCTTTCTGTGCCCCACGTCTACCCCACTGCTCTGTCAGCCCAGCCCCCTGACCATGCTGTCTTAATAGCAAACTGTCCTCTCTTTCTTTTGCGAATTCTCCATTGTAGCAAGTCCTGTAGCGCCTTCCTGCATGCACAGGTTGGTGTCCACAGAGGGCCCCAGACAGGGTCCAATGGAGGGGCCCGAGAGACACAGCCTTGCTCCACTCCTTCCTCTCCATTCTCATGAGCCCCTTCCAGTGTTGCCCTGTCTCAGTGACAGGGGTGTGTGGATTTGGGCCACTTGCTGGTGATGACAGCACCCCACCCAGCTGGGCCCTAATAGTGACTTCACACAGTTTGCTCCATCCTAAACCCCCACCTGCCTTATCTCCCTGAGAAGGAAATGTACTCAGTTTTCAGCCCCTGAATCCTGAGGCTCTGTTACTGTAGCCAGTTTCCAACCACTAAACCCAAGGGAGCCAAACCAACTGTGTACTGACTACAGGTGACATGTGACACCTCTTCCACTTGGAGCCACCCTCCTGGAGCCGGGCTGCTCAGGGGCAATTCCCTGGGAGCAGGAGCGGAACATCTGAGCCCAGACCTACTGAGCCCGAGTCTGGTTTTCAAACCCCACATTGACCCAGATCCTTATTTCATCCATTTTCTGTTGCTGTAACTGAACTTTCCTTTATTAGACCACGCATGAAAGAAAATGAGCTTTAAGTGGAGGTATATTTGGGCTCTTGGTTTCAGAGGGTCCAGTCCATGATCAGCTGAACCTATTGCTCTTAGGACTGTGGTGGCACAGGAGGCCGAGCAAAGTCCCTCCCTTGTGGCCAGGGAGCCAAAGAGAGGAAGGGAAGGGTGGGCTGACAGTCCTCTTCAAGGCCACACCACAGTGGCCTAGCACTTCCCACTAGCCCTGCCTCTTAAAGGTCCCAACATTTCCCGTTAGAGTCAGCAGCCTGGGGGCTAAGCCTTTAACACAAGGACATTTGAGGGATAATAGACACCCAAAGTGTAGTGGCCACAGACTAATTGGTCAGGAATCAAGGCCAGCATCATCAGGTAGATGTTTCTGGTTCTAGCAGTCAGATGCTCTGCTTAGCCCCTAGTTCATGCGGGAATCCCACGGTAAGAAAGATCAATGTGTTAACTCAAATCTCTCTTCTTATAAAGCTACAATGCTCTCACAGGGTCTCTTCCCTCTTGACCTCGACTAACCTGATTACTTCTTAAGGGCCCCACCTCGAAATACCATCAACTAGGAATTTGGAGATAAGGTAGCCAGTGGATACATTCAAACCACAGTGCCTTCCACCTCCGCTTGAATTAGCTAAATACCCTCAAGTCCCCTCCTCATGCCTAAGCTGGGCACCGAAACCTGCTCTATCCCGTAGGTGGAGCTGGGTGGGCAGGTGGAGGTGGGGGTAGAGGTAGAAGCTGCTGCTCTCCTCTGAGTTGTCCTGCCTTCCTCCCCACTTCACTGCTCTGTGCATGCTGCCTGGGAGTCCAGCAGGGCCTCCCTCCCTGCTCTTCAGCCCCCCCCAGAGGTACTCAGGTTGCAGCTTTTAGCTCATTCTTCTCCACCAATGCCTGTGATCTGTCTTCCAGCTTCCAAAAATAAAGTGAAATGTCTCCCTCTACTATGCACTTCACCTCCCATTCTTTGCAGTCCAAGTGAACTTTTTCCTACAGAATGATCTGTCCATGCATTCTGATTGGCCTGAACCATCTTATAATAGTACAGAAGAAGAAACAGGGCAGCCTAAGAATCTTTTACTTCTGGGTATTGCTTCTGACAGGAAGATAGGAGAACGTGTGGGGACAAGAGGTGAACAGGGGGATCTAGGAGTAGATGGCAAAATAGAAGCTAGATCCCCCCCCCCTTTTTTTTTTTATCTTGCCTGGTGTCTCAGTGCAGCTCCAGGAGCACAGCTCCTGTGGAGGGAGGCAGGAGATGGCTGCAGCTCCTCCAGGGCCTGGGTCCTCACAACGCAGCTCCGGGGTGGGGTTTGGGCTGGGCGGAAGCCTTCAACCCTCCGTAGTGCGGTTGGCGCCCAGGGTCCGTACCTGACTCCTCACTGCACAGCTCCAGGATACAGTGGGCTGCTCCGCTCCCTTCAGGACGCCGGAAACGGCCGGTATGGCCCGCAGCCCGGTCCATGAGCGCGGGGCTCCCTTCAGTCCGCCGGAAACGGCCCGGCGCGGTCGGTGCGCGTGGGGCTCCCTTCAGTCCGCCGGAAACGGCCCGGCGCGGCCCGCAGCCCGGTCCGTGCGCTGGCCTGAACCATCTTGGTGACTAGATCAGGTCACCAAGTAGAGCTCAACACAGAGTCTCCGGAGCATCGGCCCATGACTGAGTCAGGTTCCACAGGGACCTAGTAAAATCTCAACTCCCAGAACCCTCTGTATGGGCTCCAGAGTGGGCTCTGGAAACAAATTTCTAAATCTCTCCTCAAAGACTCAAAGCACCTTCATCCCTGTGGGCTCCAACGTGAAGCCTCCCAAGTTGGCGATTAACACTTGTGGGCTGAACGGTGTCCCTACAAGTTCCTGTGCTGAAATCCCAGCCCCCAGGACCTCAGAATGTACCTGCATTAGGAGACTGGTCTCTGGAAAGCTAAGTTAAAATATTCATATGGACAGGATCAAATCCAGTGTGACCAGTGTCTTTATTAGAAGAGAAGATCAGGACACAGACACACAGAGGGAGAATCTGCTTAGGACACGGAGAAGACGCTACTCACAGCCAAGAAGAATGGCCTCAGGAGAAACCAGCCCTGATGACATCTTGGTCTCAGATCTCCGTCCTCCAGAGCTGAGAGAAAAGTAAACTTGTGTTGCTTATGCTGCTCAGTGTGTGATATTTTTGTACAGTAGCCTGAGCAGACTGACTCACAATATGCATAGAACTGCTGGGTGGGCAGTGGCCCTGAGCTGTTTAATCCTTATAGAAGACCAGACTTCCACACTACAGTGAGTCATTAGGCCAGCCAAACTCCAGCAAATAGCACTTGCTTTTGCTCATATTATAGTCACAAAAGTGTCTGTGTCAATGACACTTGAAAGCACTTGTTGCTCAGAGAAGGTAGACACTCTATGAATGAACACATTTGCTTTAACCTCAAGTCAGATCACATTCAGAATCAGTAGCTTTTTTGAATTCCTGGTCTTCAAGGGGATTTTTTTTATGAAGTGCTCTGCAGAATTCCACTCACCTTAGCAATTGAGTTCCACAAGTGGACACTGGGCTCCGCTGGCTTACTAATCAGGCCACTCGATACTGAAGCTGCTTAAACGAAGCTGTCATTGGGTCACTAGACACAGAGAAAGGCGGGGGACCTTGCTTCTCAGCCATGCCAGATGAGCTGCAGCTACTTCCCCATCCCTGTTGCAGGTAAGAAGAGAAACTAGGGAGGGATGAGTAGGGGGAGGCTGCCTCCTGGACATCCCTGGCCCAGGTCCACCAAATAAGCCAGGAATTCCTCTCTTTGCCAAAGCTGATTCTAGCTGTTTCGCTCACACAGGACTTGGCACCTGGAATGGGCTGTGCCATGTGATAGAACATACAACTCAGAAGACTCTGGGGCTCAGAGACCCAAATGAGTAGAGGCAGGGCCCTGGGAGTTCAAGGCTCTAGCAGACCCTACGTACCACCATTAGAATAGATTCCAGTTTTCTGAGCTTTATCCAGTAGCATGGGAACAAAATGCTAGAGCTCAGGGGAAGGAAGGCAGGCCACATTTGCACACCTACGGGATGCTCTGTCCTGGGCTCTCCTTTGCATACACCCTTTCATCCAGTCCTCTGCTGTTTCCTCTCTGGCTTGGGCCAATACCTAACAGCTTGTGCAGTGACAAAACAGCATCCCTCACTGGCGACCTTCCAGCGTCAGCTCCAGCCAGCAGGGGCCACAGTGCTCGCTGCCGTGTCGCAAGCACCAAAATCTTTCTGGGCCACCATGGATAGCGAGACATGTTTAGTGTGGTCAATGCCATTTGGCACATGAGGAACTGAAGGTTAGAGAAACCACAAAATTATTTGTGCCAGCCACTTTTGTATGCTGACATGACTGGGTCATGGCGTCCAGTTGTTTGGCCAAAGCCTTGTCCAGATATTGCTGTGACAATATTTAAAGATGTGATCAGTATTTATAATCAGTAAAATTTGACAAGAGCTAATGGGGGTGGGCAATGTGCAGTTAGTTGAAGGCCTTAAGAACAAAATATGAGTTTTCCTTTCTTCCTTTTTATTTTTCCTTCTTTTTTTTCAGAGTGGGGGATTGAATTTAGAACCACTGAAATACAATCCCATCTTTTTTTGTTTTTTGTTTTTTTAAATAAGGTCTCTTCAAGCCACTAAGTTAGCCAGACTGGGTTCAAATTTGTGATCATTTTGCCTTGGCCTCAAAAATGGGAACTATGCCTGTGCCTGACTTATTTTATTTTTAGATTTTCTATTTAATTAACTAATTTATTTTGGGCACTTCTGGGGATTGAACCTAGGACCTTTACACTGGGCTAAATCCCCAACTCTTTACAAATATTTTTTTTTTTCAAATTTTGAGACAGGGTGTCAGTAAGTTACTAAGTTGCCCAGGCTGTACTCAGAATTGTAATCCTCCTGCCTCAACCTCCCAGAGTGCTGGGATTACAGGCTGGAACCACAAGCTTGCCTATTCTTCATTTATTTTATTTTTTAATCAGCAAACTCATTTTCGACACTTCTAGGGAATGAACCCAGGATCTTCTGTATGCCAGGCAAGAGCTCTACCATCAAACTACACCCCTCAGCTCCCAAACCTGAGATACCTCCTACCTCCCCAAAGACGGCTATTCTGTAACTGAACTGCATTTCTTCTTTCGTGACTTAGCTTTTCCTGTATTTCAACATC
>PVIC010005189.1:0-58860 GCA_004025085.1 Thryonomys swinderianus
TGAAGACACGCCCACCAACAATCAACACCGCATACCACAATGCGGGACGTGGTGGCTCACGCCTGTCATCCCAGTACTCGGGAGGTAGAGACAGGAGGATTGCTGAGTTTGCGGCTGCTTGCCTGGGCACCATAGTGAGCTCAGGGCCAGCCTGAACTACAAAGGGAGACCCTGTCTCCAAAAAGCAAAAAAAAAAAAAAAAAAAAAAGAAAGACAGTATTTCTTCCCTTAAGATTGTTGCCATCATGATAAGATCCACATTTCTGCAGAAGGCTGAACACATCTATTGTTGCTTCTGTGACTGCAATTACAGTTTCTTCCTCAGAAACACTTCACTAACTAGGGATATGAACAGTAAGATAACCAAGAACTTAATCACCTCTACACTGTGACATGGTAAGAATAAGGACAGTCACACCTGGCTAGAGTGCTGGGGCTTCAGAATCTGCTGCTGTGGAAAAATGTGTGAGACCAGGCATACTGGGTAAGTGTGGACACAAGTAGAGCTTACTTAGCACAAACATTACTAGAGCTGCACAGGATCTTCGGATCAAAGTTGAAGATGATACCTATAAAGTAGAAAATATACACAGCAAAAATTTCTTTTGAAAAGCTGTTACATACTAAATTTAAGCTATGTGTCCATGTTGTCATTCCTGTACACTAACATGTTTCTGGCGTATAGTATCAAGAGGGCTGTCATGCCAGATGAGGTTTCTCATTATTGTTAGAAGTCTCTCAGTTTTGAGTTGGGGCAGGGAGGGGTCAAATAGGAGCTCAAATAGTTTAATTCATATAAATTAAAACCATGTTTTGTAACTCCACAAAGTACTAATATTCAGTTATCTAATGCCCTTTTCAATGAGGCTAAACCTTTTCAAATCTTATAAAAAGCAAAATAAAAAATAAAGTGTTTTACTGAAAATGAAATTATTTTTGAATAATGCAATTTGCCATGATGGAAATGTATTTATACAATAAGATCAAATCTAAACTATTTTATCTATGTAATTTCTATATAAGTACCTGCAAGCTCATTAAAGCTTAAATTGAGTTATTTTACCAACAATGTGTCAAAACTGTTTTGAAGGGTTGGAGATTTAGCTCAGTGGTTCTGGTGCCTGCCTAGCAAGTGCAAGGCCCCTGGTTTGATCCCCAGTAACCACATACAACAATACCAGGTGTGGTGACTCACACTGAGCAGCAATCAGTACCACATACCACAGTGCTGGGCATGGTGGCTCATGCCTATAATCCCAGCACTCTGGAGGCAGAAGCAGGAAGATTGCTGAGTCTGAGGTCTGCCTGGGCTACAGAGTGAGATCAGAGCCAGCCTGAACTACAAAGCAAGACCCTGTCTCAAAAAAAAAAAAAAAAAAACAACATAAAAACAGTTTTCTAGCCAACAGTAATGTTTAGTTCTGATGTTTAGTTTTAAAAAACCTCAATGTGCTCCAATAAAAAAATGAAGTCCTCTGGTCAAAAGAGATTCTTACTAATTATATTATAATCATTTATGCTTATTATTATGAAAAAATCATATAATAGAGAGTATTTAATGATGGAAAGCTACAGGTTTATAATTTTTCTATGAAGAAACAAATGAGAGACTGCAAAAATGACCATAAATATTTCTCTTGGGAAAAGCTAAATGGAGAAAATAAATCCAACCAATAACATAAATTCTTAAGTAGAAAATAAAACCATGTTAAGTTTATTATTTGGCTAAGAAACAAGGAGGGACAATGAGAAAGAGTGAATTTCAGTGGGAACAACAACAACGAAAAAGGACAGCCCTCAGTATCACTGAATTTGATCTCTCAAAAGACAAACTGCAACGTGTATGTGTGTGGTTCTATGAGAGACTGGGAGCACCTAGAGATTCTGGGTTGTTTTTAAAAACAGAACACTAGCTTACTATAGAATCAGTTTTAACTTTCCACTGGGCAGAATGTACAATTAGAAGTCAACTTTTTGGCTTTCATTTCTAGAGACGTACTTAATTTCAGGCCCACAAATTATAAAAGTGTCTGAACATGTTTTTTGTTTGTTTTTGAGATGGGGTCCCACTTTGTAGTTCAGGCTGGCCCTGAGCTCACTATATAGCCCAGGCAAGCCTCAAACCCAGCAATTCTCCTGCTCCTGCCTCTGCCTCTGCTTCTGCCTCTGCCTCTGCCTCTGCCTCTGCCTCTGCCTCTGCCTCCTGAGGAGCTGGCATTACAGGTGTGAGCCACCACACCTGGCAATGTGGTATGTGGTAATGATTGCTGGTACACATGATTCACAATGCCCAGTATTGTTGTATGTGGTTACCAGATATCAAACTCAGGACCTTGTGCTTGCTAGGCAGGACTGGAACCACTGAGCTAAATAAATCTCCAGCCCACAAGTGCAAATTTTTAATGTTGACTGTCATCATAATGTGTATCTAAAATACATCGATAAACTCTAATAAAAAAATGTTTTTCTCCTAAAATCTTACAAAATGGAAAAAAGCTTAAATGTTGAATAAAAAAGGAAGTAATTACTGAGTCAAAAGAACCATTTACTTTACGTAACATGTTCTTACAGCAACTCAAGCATCTGGAAAAAAAAACTCCAATGATATTTGTAATTACTGTGACTTTTCTACTACATAAAACTGTTATTTGCAAATTTAAACAGAAAACCTGCCTGACCCATTTACAATATTATTTTAAAAATCAATACTTTTAAAGGAGGAAAAACATTAAGGAGTTTATTAGCATAAAATAATGTTTACAAGATTAAACAGCTAGTTCCTACCAGTGTTGAGAATAAAGCCCAAATCTTGAGATACCCAGAATAGTTCTTTATGCCACAATCCAAGTTTTTCAGCTTTTCATTTCCAAAAGAGAAACATAAAATCCCATATTTAACCATCTCTTTGTTTTTTCTTCCTAGTTCCATATGACTATCTCAGTACTTCATAAAGTATGTTTTTTTAATTTGGATATAAACTCTGGCCAAATATAACAGCAAAATTTGCTTTGTTACAAAGCACTTTCCAGCATTTTCTTTTTTTTTTTTGCTTTTTGAGACAGGGTCTCGCTTTGCAGTTCAGGCTGGCCCTGAGCTCACTATGGTGCCCAGGCAAGCCGCTGCAAACTCAGCAATCCTCCTGTCTCTGCCTCCCGAGTGCTGGGATTACGGGCGTGAGCCACCACGTCCAGCATTTTTCCAGCATTTTTTAACACAAAAAAGTATAACTCACATTGTGACTGTGAGTTTCAATCACACATTTAGTGTTCCTTCTGTTTCTTGAAACATTTTGCTTCTAGGGTTAAGTTTTAATAAATTTTTATGGTTTTCTAACCTTCTCTTTATTCTGAGAGAAATGAAAACTTATTCATTATACAAAGTATGATCTTTGGAAAGGTATCTTTTAATCTCATCAGTTCATTAATTAGCCTGGGAGCAATCAATGTTTAATTCCATTGCAATCTAATTTTCCATTTTCCAGTGTCATTTTTAAATGTTTTAGGGATTTTGGTTTCTTTTGTTATTGTTTTTTGTTTTTTCTGGAAAAGACTAATTTTTTGAGTTTTCAGTGTGCAGAACATTAGCTTGATTTTATTTTGATTGTTTGCCAGAAATGCCATCTCTTATGTCTGCCTGGAGGTCCAAAAGATGGCGTACAGAGTCCTTGATGTAGGTGCTGACTAGTGGATTGAAACTGGAGAGGGCAGTGGAGAGCTGGTGCTCTGGAAGCTACTGGCATCTCGCAGAGCAAATATGCAAACCAAGAAACACAGGTGTGTTGTGAGCACGGAGAGTACCTATAAGCCACATGAAGATCATCAGTGAGAAGTACTGTAGGGGGTCCAAGGTCAGCAACAACACCAAGAAGCCAAGTCCTGGAGAATGAACCCAGGCTCTTCTCACTGATGACACAAACATGGACCCTTTCATCTTCTTTGAGGAAGAGTCTTACAAATTGCCCAGGCTGGGCTTAAATTTGTGATTTTCCTGCCTCAGCCTCACAGAGTTTTGGGACTACCAGCTTATGCCACCATATCTAGCAAGAGTATTTTTTACACAGAAGGAAAAATAATAAACTCCCTCCATAATACAAGTTATATCTACTATAGAGAAATCAGGTACTCTATTTTCATAAAAATAAATTAAGCAGAGCCGGGCGTGGTGGCTCATGCCTGTAATCCCAGCACTCGGGAGGCAGAGACAAGAGGATTGCTGAGTTCGAGGCTTGCCTGGACCACATAGTGAGCTCAGGGCCAGCCTGAACTACAAAGCGAGACCCTGTCTCAAAAAAGCAAAAAATAAATAAATAAATAAATTAAGCACTATTTCTCTTAAGAAATTTAGTTTATATATAAAAGAAATTTCTTCCCTTAACCCTTACTGGGGTATGAACTCAGGACCATGTACTTGCCAGGCAGGAGAGTAAGCTACATCCCTGACCCCTATAGATGAAATTCTCATTCAGCCCACTCATTTTTTTAGTTTCAATGAAGAGTTAATAAGAAAACTTACTCTAGATGACTCATAGGAAGGGCTTGGTTGACCACTTGTTCCCCAAGATGTCGTACCTCCACGTTCATCCATACCTAAGGGAAAAGAGTGACAGATATAAATCTGGAAAAAAACGTTTTGCTGAACAATTTTTGTGTGGTACAGCAGAGTTTAATCCAGTAAGTGGAATTTGTGTTTTTGAGAAATTGGATTCCTATCAACCCTTGCTTTAGAAACCTGTGGAAAATTATTTTAGTATGTCATCATCACTACTCCACTATTATTATTAACCTGAAAGTTACTTGGAGACTATAGAATGAGTTATGACCCAGGTCTCTCCACTTCTGTTCCTATTCACTGCTACTTCTATGACTGGATGAACCCCAAGCTTTCTCTAGTTTAGTACTGTCTACTTGTAAACATGAATACTCTAGCTAATATTCTAAAAAAGGGAAACAAGTCAAACAACCACTCATTTCAATAAAAATTGATCTCAGAACAATGAATATTCATAAATACCTTAAATCAAACTACACCAAACTCTATCAAATCAACATGAGTTATATTAAAACAGACCCAAGAAGAATAACTGAGCCTAATAATCTTATGGGTAACACTTCAACTTCTACTAAAATTATACACAATCCAGTTCCAAATATGTAGATTTATGAAAACTGCCCCAAAAAACTCAAAATGAGAATCAGTAACCGTTATTCAAAACTTAATCTCTGTGTTACTCAATGGACCTCCTGAAATGTGAGCAACATTATTTTCATTTCTCTATCGGCCCCACAAAAAGCTGGATGAGTTGGAAGTCTCTGTTTCTGTTTTGAAGACTCCAGTGTTTTTTTTTTTTTTAAGACAAGCTCTCATTTTGTATTTCAGGCTGGCCCTGAACTCACTATATAGCCCAGACAAGCCTTGAACTCACAGCAGTCCTCCTGCCTCTGCCTCCAGAGTGCTAGGATTACAGGTATGAGCCACCATACCTGGCACTGTGGTATGTGGTACTGATTGCTGGTGGCCGAGAGTTACCATGCCCGCCATTATATGTGGTACCAGGGATCGAACTCAGGACCTTGCACTTGCAAGGCAAATGCTGGTACCACTGAGCTAAATCCCTGGCCCATGTTGTTCATTCTTGATTCATAGGTGAGTATAATTTCCCAACCCCTTCTGAGCTTCTTTCTATAATAAACATAAAGCACTGACTGTTTCACGTGTATATGGAAAACCCTTGGATGTTACAATGACAACACCCTGCTGCTAGAATCTCTCTCCCTTTTGGAGTATTCCTCTGTGATGTAGGTGAGAATGTAGTATGTGAGGAAGTTCACAAATGCTCCAATAACTCACCATAATTCATAAGCTTCTTTAATAAGATAATTGCAAACTGGACAAATGATAAAAGAGCAGGAAAAGGGAGTCAATTTCTAAAATAGATTACCCTAATTACTCATCTAGTTATTAGATCTTAATTTATTCATTTTATAAGTCTGCACTTCCTGTATCAAGTGATTAATATACATTTTAATAGCATTTTAGAAAAAAGCTAAAGGAAAGATGTATTTAGTAGTTTCCTGGATCTGTAGTTTTGAATATTTTGATGGAGTACATTTAAAAAATATTAAATGAAAAATCCTACAAATAAATAATTTATAAAATTTAAATAGCATTTATTATAGTGTATTGGTATAATTTTAATTTTATTACTGTTATCTCTTACTGTGCATAATTTATAAATTCAACTTTATCATAGGCATGCCATGTACAGGGAAAAACAGTACATATGAGGCTTGGTACTTTCCACAGTTTCAAACACCTATTGGGGGTTGGAACATATGCTCTATAGACAAAGGGAGACTACGATACAGATAATACTCCAGCTGTAATCCAAATGAGCCACAAGTTTTGAAAACAAAGATTATGTACAAAAATATAGAATGTTCTGCTCATTGTTAGATAATTCTTACTAAAGTTTCAAATTTAAGATTTTGTAAGTATAGGTAGCATCAAGTAAAAACACACCTTATTAACATCTAACCACTGTCACCTGTTCCCTGGAAGCTATTTCTAAGCATTTTGTTATCAACACTGTAGAATAGTAAACAGAATTTTTATTCTGAGACCCAATCAAAGACAAAGGCTATAATCAGCCTACAAAATCCACTAATATGTAATAATATATGAAATGCAAATAATTTTTGCAAAGTTGTGTATGCCAAAAAAGATATACTTTCCTTGATCAAACAGAAAGTTATTTTGATGAACCCTGATCTAAAGAAAATGAGACCATAATTTGTTCTTTTCATGATCATATTTTTATAACAAAAGGTTAATAAATATGAGGCTTCTGGGTTATTTTAAATAGATTGGTAAAAGAAAATAGATGAGTGTTATAAGCAACCTTGACAAAATTTGAAAGACAAAATTCTATGAAAACACATAATCAATTTTCACCAAGTGACTCTAATCCCATCCACAAAATGAATGAAAAGCAAATATTAATTAAATAAAATTGTACTTAAATAGGTAGTTGAGACACTGACAAAAGAGTATTATATACCACTTCTGTGGGACAGGGGAAGGGACTCAAAGGGTGTGCAGAATAACAAGTATCTGGTTAGGTTTAAAACCTAACAGAGTTCTGTAGTTTCATTGTTAACATAGCTAAACTGAGTAAAGGTCGTGGCTGGCACTGACAAAGGCAAGAGTCATTTTTCTGAATCAATGACTCTTTTTTGCTGAAGACAATGGCTACACAAACAGATAAGTGACAGGAACGATAAAATCTCCAAAGCTTCAGCGTTTAAGTCCAAGGTAAGCAGAAAAAAATTAATAGAAAAGATAAATCAGATACTTTACAAATTGATCAAAATCTGAAAAACAAGAACAAACACCGCAATACACCACTGTTGCAATACAGTGATAGTAGAAGGGCATTTTTGTTGAGATATCCTTAAAGTTATACTTTCCATATGCTTTCCTTCCTACTTCCAGTATATACAGATCAACTCAAAATTTCAGAGCTAGTTCTTTAATACATATATTTAAATAACAAGAGAAAGCTGAACAATTATGTGGTATAAACATTTCTGGGTCTTGCTAATAAATTATTTCTACTCAACCAAATTCAAAATGGTAATCAATAATTCAACATATACAGAGTTAAATGTTCCTTCCCTTCTAAAAATCTTTTATATATAAATACCTAGCTTTTCTCAATAGAACCAATTAAAAACTAATAGATATTTTGATTTCATGTGTCCCATTTTTAAAGTATATCATTTTTAATATTTTTAATATTACAGGGCCAAGGATTTAACTCAGTGGTTCTGGTGTCTGCCTGGCAAACTCAAGGTCCCAAATTCAATCCCTGGCACCACATACCACAATGCCAGGGTGGTGGCTCATGCCTGTAATCCCAGGACTTGGGAAACAGCGCCAGGAGGACTGATGAGAGTTCGAGGCTTACCTGGGCTACATAATAAGCTCAGAGTCAACTTGAACTATAAAGCAAGACTCTTATCTCAAAGAATAAAAACAAAACAAAATAATAAACATTATATTTTAGAAGTTCCCTTTTAAAAAACAATGGCACGTGAACTTAAGGAATACTGCATACTTCCTTCTTTTATAAAAACATTTAATTTTAAAAGTAACCAAAAGCAAATGAGAAATTATTAAGATTGGGATGCTTGAGAAAGAATAAAAGGTGGAAACCAAATTTTCAAGGTTCCACAGAGATTCTCTTGGAGGACCAGATAAACTTCTTACCTAAGTTTATGAAAAATTCAGATATAGTCTACCTGCTTCTGTTTCAATGCCACAACCACCATTTGTTCTTTAAAAAAAACACACTCTTCCTAGCGTTAACCCTAAAGTTGCTTCACATCTCTTTATCCATGATTCCCCATTCATCAAGCTAGCAGAGTCCAATGAGCCTCTCTATGTTATTCTACCCAGTACCAACAACTACAGAGTTTGAGTGCAGATGCATCAATTAAGGTTTGGTGAGGCTTAGACAAAGTCTGCCTTGCAATAAAAGGGATGACTCAGGCAACCTACTTTCTTTTACCACTAGCCATTGCCAAAGACCCTATAAGCCCAGAAGAAGAGCTAGAATTGGGAAAATATTTCAGGTAGCAGTAGAGTGTCATAAGCTGACAAACAATGAAAGGAGAAAGAGGAGATAAAGGAACAAAGGAAGGAGAGACTTCAAGAAGCCCCTACAGCAAACAAAGGCAGGCAATAAGAAAAACAAGTCATTACAGCCATGATCCTTAGGTATCATAAACTAAGAGTGTGTTCCTGTAGAAAAGGGGTCTATACAGCATATAAAACTGAGAGGAAAAACACAAGACACTGCTAACACATCTTACCTGCCCTCCACACAGCCTTTCCTGTGTGAAATATTTTTTATTCTAGCAAATTAAACATACTCCAAAAGTATCAGATCCCACATTATCATAAAGAAGATTCTACTTTGTAGGATTACCATGTATTATAGAGGATTCAATAAACAGGTTGATAAAAGAAATCTGACTGGAGGTAACTATATCAGAAGCTAAAGTTATGAATGTGTCTTTAATAGTTTCTACTTAGAGAATGATATTCCTTTAGACAGGACTTAAAGGGTGCAGTCAATTGTAAATTAATATATACCTAAAAACCTATCTGCAATATTTTTAAAATTTCAGATAATTTGCCAATGTGTTTTTTTCAGAAATTCACTGACACAGGATCAATATAAATATAATAACAAGTTTTTTTTACTATGCTATATACAGTAAAACAAAGGGGAAAGCTAGGAAATTAGAAGTTAAAATATGCCACTTCATATGAGGTATGTAACATTGGTCATAAAGTTCTTAATTCATTAGACATTCTATATAAAGTTATCAAATAAAGTGGTCTAATTTTAAAAACAAAAGAACACACATGTAAGAAAATAAGTCAGGTAAAAGATTACAAGGAATCACCCTTTCAGACCATCTTTAAAATCCAAGTAAAATTTCTACTTGGCACTGTTGAAAATGACTTATAAATACAGATGTCCCACTAAGATCATTGGTGCCAGTAGAATAAGGTACTAAACACATATCTAATTTCAACCAGAAAATGATTTACTCTGAAAATAATTTTCAAATAGACTTTGCTATATTATCCATATCACTCTGATATGCCATGTAAAATAAATAACTAAACGAATGAGCCAGTAATGAAATCAAAAGAAAAAGGGCTAAAAGGAAATAGAAGATCTGTCTGTTTATGGGGTGGGGTGGGGGAATGCCTGATGGCCAGAAGCTGAAGGGAACCTAGGAACTGTCTGGTAGAAAACACTGTCTAGTGACCTGGTATAGAATTTGTTCTATTTTGAAGACAAACCAATCTTGACAAAGGCTCCTCAGTTATCTCTGCATCTTCCCTCAAACTAGCAGTGAAGTTGCTGGAAAAAGGGTCCTTCTCACTGCTCTCAGTCTGAATACCAAAGCCCTGGACCTCAAAACCAGATCATGTGATTTTCTCTGCTGAGGCAATGAGTGCACAGAGAATAAGAGCGGGAAGAGAAACAAGGCTTGGCACTTCACTGACTCTGGAGGCACATAACCAAATAATTCTCATTTCAATAGTACATTTTCATTAGATTTAGCTTGTGACCACTTCTCAAATAACTATGACAAACCATTCTGACAGTCTTATAAATGGGCTGTTTTTCTTGCTCTTCCAACACAGTGGTCTGTATTTTGTACACAAGATCTAGAGTGGCTTGTAGAAAGCAAGTCCTCATGCCAGACCTGTGCTCAGTACCTACCAATGGCTTTCCATCTCACTCTAAATTTAATTAAATGATCTATAATGTTTTACAGAACCTACCTCCCACTCTCAGACTTTATCTCTTCTTCCTCTTAGATAGCTCCATTTCAAACTCATGGCCCACACTTTCGTTCAAAAGCACCAAGCACACTCCTTCCTCCAGGGTACTGAAATTGTGCTTTCCCCAAAATACAATTAAATGCTTCCCCTTAAACACCTGAATGATATAGTGGCTTAATTTCCTTCAAATTGTTAAGTTTATCATTTTTCTTTACAGAGCAATCAAAATACATATTTTAAACAACTGAATAGTATCAAAAAATCACAGCAAGAAGTAGTTAAACTGTAAATAATTATGAACAAGACAAGTAACTATTCCCAAAGAGAAAAATCAAAAAACATTAGAGAACTCATAGTTCTTACTAGCTTGGCAATTAAACCACAGAAATCATACTATGACTCTGAAATCCTCTTGCTCATTAGATGGCCTAAGAAAAATCATTCTATATTCAGTATGCACAGTATCATTGTGGTGGTAACAAAAGGCGTTATAAATTTTAAAATGCACAAAAAGTTTTCACATAGCATGATACTGGGACATTTCCAAATGTGGTGAGAAATGAAGTTATTCTTTTGAATTGTGTGGCACTTCTTCTGTCATACGCCCCTAACCATCCAGTCACTCACATTATCTTTGCTGTGGCATTAAATCTAGTAACTATCCCACCTGTTCTATGTACAGTTCTCTGGTATATATGGCCTGCACATGGCTTTATTATGTTCATTCTATTTCACACTAAACAATGCCTGTACACATATCTTGGCATAAATACATTTTGAATCAAATTAATTCACTCCTCAAATGTGATCCTCTTCCTTTCTGAGAATAATTTTCAAATTCGTTAGCACAGCATTCACGAACCTTTATCTTCTGTTTTCACTGTTACTGTAGTCCTTCATGATCCACTCTCATCAAGACATTTATATCTTTGTAAACACATCAAGACTTATCATATATTCATATTCTACTTTCATTGCCTCCCAGCCCTGAAGATACCCTAATCTTCTCTGCTCTCTGTCTGTTCTTTCTTTCCTTCACTTGTTTCCTCCTTTTCCTTCCTCTCCCCTTTCTTCCTTCCTGTCTCTTTCTCTTCCCGCCTCTCCTTCTTTTTTGAACTCAGCTATATCTTGAATCTCTTTCTTATTTTTTATTTTGAGACAGGATCTCCTTAAATTGGCAAGTTGACCAGACTAGACTCCAACCTGCACCCTCTCTGCCTCCCACAATACTAAGATCACAAGTACAGTAAATCCCCAACTTATGGAGGAGCTCCACTGAAGGAGGAATGTTCTTTCACAAGTCAAATCTATCTAAGTCGAACCAAGAGAATCTTATACACCTCTGACATAAATGTGTAAGATGCAACATTAAGAAAAGTAAATGAGAGGTCCGTACATATCTGTGAAAGTTCACAACTCAAATGTTCATAAATCAGAGATGTATTGTATAAGAAAACCTGGCAACATACTATATTTCTACCAATTACACTCAGATCAAATGCTCCCTCCTCTTTGAAAAGTCCTCTATCAACTACTTCTAAATTAATAACACTTCTTTAAAAAATAACTTGCTTTGTTTTACCTTCAAAATTATCATTACTTTCATGTATAATCTACCCCAAAAATCTATAGAATGAAATATACTTGTTCATCTATGTAAGTATGGTATTCTACATCCAAATGTTGACTGAATGGTTAAAAAACATGTGAAGTTAGTGGCAGTTCTTCATAAGAATTCAGTAACAAAAAGGTTAAGAAATAAATCTAAAAGTCATACCAGGCATCTATGCTAAGTATATTCTGAGGAATTAACAAATTTTTTTTAAAAAAGCAGATTATAAAGATGTTGGGGGATTCTCAAATCTCTAAACCTAGAGGACTCTGCTCCCACAGAGTAAGCATCTACAAATGCCTTCTATAAATAAATCCATGGGTGGACGGGGACACACACACACACACACACACACACACACACACACATACTTTCATTCATAAAAACAAAGACATACACAGCTGTCCCTCATTATTCATGGTGAACTGGTTCCTGTACTCCTATGACTATCAAAATCTTCAGATGCTCAAGTCTCATAAAAAAAATTTCTAGATTACTTGTACTTAATATAATGCAAATGCTATATAAATAGTTGCTATGATGGTCTGGTTTAAGAACAATCACTAAAATAACAACCTGTGTGCGTTTGGTAGAGACAGTCTTAGAAAATATATATATTTTTTAAAGACAGGGTCTCTCTTTGTGGTTCAGGCTGGCCCTGAGCTCACTCTGTAGCCCAGGCAAGCCTCGAACTCAGCAATCCTCCTGTCTCTGCCTCCCGAGTGCTGGGATGACAGGCATGAGCCATCACGGCCGGCTAGAAAATATTTTTGATCCAACTGGTTGAATACATGGATATAAAGCCTGCAGAAGCACAGTGCTGTGTGTGTGTGTGTGTGTGTGTTTGTCTGTGTGCACGCGCGCTCTGTAGGAAGTACTGTAAATGTAATCAATGATCATCGGACATACGGTTGTAATAAATTATAAAACTGGAAGTCACAAAGTAAAAAAATATGTATTTTTCTAAAAGAATAAAAGATCTGAAATAAAATGTCCTAGATGAGCTTTAAAGAGAATGGAGATAACAGAGGAGAAATAAATTTAATAACAGATCAACAGAAATGACTGAATTGATAAAAAATGAAAAAAGTTTCAAAGAAAATGAACAAGGCCTCAGAGACCTTAAAAGAGATTTTTAAAAGTCAAACAGGTACAAGGAGAGAGCAGAAAATAGGTTTCAAAATATATTTGAATAAATAATGACCCATCCAAATTCACAAATATAATGAAAGATATGTAATTTACCAACTAAAGACTATCTGGTGTGGCCAAACCCAAGAAATAAGAAGATCACACTGAGGCACATTAAAATCAAGCTACTAAAGACAAGCTTTAAAGAATGAAACCTCAAACTGTCAGAAAGGGGTAGATTACATAATAAGGAACAATTCAAACTTCTATATATTCATCTTCAGAAATTATGGGTACTATAGATGTGGAAAACCAGCTTCCAGTCAGGTGGGACAAGGGGAAAAGTAAGAGCACATCAACCAACATTTTATGCCCTGTAACAATGTCCTTCAAGAATGAAGGTGAAATAATGGTATTTTCAAATGAAAGAAAACTAAGAATGCACTCCAACATAACTCTGGCACAAGATTACTAAAATAAAAGATTCCTTCAACCTTAAGAAAAATCATGTTAGCAGAAGGAAACTTGGAACTTGCAGAAGGAAAAAAATCATTAATAGAGAAATTTTAAAAAACTTTTTTCAAAGTCTTTAAATGCATACAGCTGTTTAAAGCAAAAATAACACTCTCTCACTGGAGTAACAAACCATTTAGATGTAACACATAGGACAACTGCAGCTTAAAGACAGGGAGTAAACAGACCCACAAGGTAAACAGACCTACAAGGTCAGAAGATTCCTGCATTTTACATCGAGTGGTACAATATTAACTCTAAATAGTCTGTGAGAAGTTAATGAGGTATTTTAATATCCCTAGAGAAGCTACTGAAAAGAAAACAGAAAAAAACACTTAAAAAAAAAAGCACAGCTAAAAAAGCCAGCTTATTGTTAAACTAAGATCCTAAGAAAATACAAATCAAAAAGCAAAGAGGTATAGTCAAACAAAATAGAAATGAAATGAACAGAAAAAAAAATTGGTAGACCCAAGTCCAATGATGCAATGAAAATGTTCCACTTGTTTAGGAGGACAGAGAAGCAAGGAGACGCTCCCTTCCTTCAGAGGGAGCGTGCCCTGACGCTCTGGAGTCAGGAAGTCCATGGTGCTGCTCTCCTGAACAGAACAACTGCATCTGGGTGTGGTGCTTAGAGAAGGAAGATGAAAACATTATGACTGCACTTCCACATTATACAGAAAAATTAAATGCTATACAAATGTGAAAACTGCATATAACGGTTTTTAGTTTGTTTGTTTTTATAGCACCTTTAGGACCGTAAGTCAGTACCAATAAAGCAGTTTCTGCAAAACTATCAAGTACATTTCAGTGGATTTTTGCTGATTACCTAACACAATTTGCTATTTAAAAACAGCTGTGTGAGCAATTACTATTCTTAACTTAATTCGACAAACAATTCTATTTATTTCCTGTAATGAGGCCCATGTACTCCCTACATTCAAGTTTTAGACCATTAATTCCTATAATGGCAATACTGGCTCTCTAAAGGAACTCTGGAAAATGTTTTTTTTTCATATTTACCCTAGATTTAAAAAAAAAAAAAAAAAACCTCTTCTTGTATCTTTCAAATTACAACTTGTTTCTATATTCAGCAAAAATATTTTACATTCACCACTTTCATTCCTAACCATTTACACATTCGTTAACTGTTTGCTATCTGGCCTCTTTCCACACTGTACTAGCAAAACCAAATACCAAGAACACAGCAGACTCTAGCAAACATTTGTTCACAGGATAAAACCAAACTCTTTCAGGTTCCCAAAGATATACTAAGCACAAAATACAATGGCTGCCCTCTTGATTTTCATTTCTCAGGCCTCTATACCAGAGGCCAGCTATCTTTTTGCTATACAAGGTCCAACAATAGACAGTCTAGACAACTGAGGGTCAACCGCTCTCTATATCAACTGCTCAGCTCTTCCATGGTGGCACAAAAGTATCCACAGGCAATATGTAAACAAATAGGAATAGTGTCTTCAAATAAATCTTACTGACAAAAACAGCCACAGGCTGTAATTTGCTTACTCCTGTTTTAGAGCTCCAGACCTTGTTAACCACTTTGCTTTACTTAGATCTGATCTGACCTTTCAGCCCCTTTCTCTATATCCTATTACTACTATTGAGGAAAAAAGTGAAAAATACTGAAAGTACTTACCTCTTACACAATGTTGTCATTTTACATTCTACTTCTTGAACTGCTTATTAAATTTATGATCTGCATCTCCTTTGCATGCTAAATTTCCAAATGCATATTCCCAGTCCTAACTGAAATTCTGTTATTTGAATTCTGAATCTCCATATTCTTTCTGAACATTAGAGCTAAAGACAAATTCTTCATATTCTTTTCATCTCTTTCTCCTATACCTATGGAAAAGATCACAACCTTAGTTTAATATCTGTACTACACAATTGCCCCAGTCAACAAGCTTGTACACTAACATCATTTTTTTTTTTTTTTTTGCTTTTTGAGACAGGGTCTCGCTTTGTAGTTCAGGCTGGCCCTGAGCTCACTATGGTGCCCAGGCAAGCCGCCGCAAACTCAGCAATCCTCCTGTCTCTGCTTCCCGAGTGCTGGGATTACAGGCGTGAGCCACCACATCCGGCACTGTGGTATGTGGTGTTGATTGTTGGTGGGCGTGTCTCCACGCCCAGCATTCTATGTGGTTACCAGGGATTGAACTCAAGTCCTTGCGCTTGCGAGGCAGGCGCTGGAACCACTGAGCTAACCCTCCGGCCCACTAGCATCATTTTTTTTATTCCTCCTTCTCTTTTCTCTCTACCATTACCACAATGAGTTTCCCTTATGAATGTATTATGAGCCACCTTTTGAGTTTTCGTGACATACCTAGATTCTTGTGCTTGTGTCCCTCTTAATCTTCCCAAAGTACTATTTCACAATACACATTTGTTTACAATGGTCTGCCAGTGTAATCTTTCTTAACACTCATCTAAACACATTACTCCCAGATTTAAAAAGCACTTTCAGTATCTTGTTGCCAACAGTATTTCTCACATTCTTCCACCTAAAATGGAAAGTTTAATCTGTTCTATAAGTGTTTATTGTGAAAAGTTCTCAGTTTTGACCTTATGTTTAAAACTTTTGAAATTTCAGTTACAGCTAGGTCTCTCCCTTTTAACCCTAACAGGAAAAGTATACTAATTCCTTACTGTCACACATATTCTAGACACTGCGGGGAAAAATGCACAAGAGTAACACAATCTGCCTTCAAGAATCAGAATTCTAGGGTCTTACCATTCAAACACACTTGGTTATGTTCAACTGTAACCGCAAAGTCTATTTCATTTTCATTGTATATGGTTATCAGCCATAAATATTTCAAAGTTCCTATTAGTCCTACCAGCACTCACACCTTTTTCCACTTAAGTTAAAATCATTGATTCAGGGACTGGAGATTTAGCTCAGAGGTTCCTGCACCTGATCCCAGTAACCACATACAACAATGCTGGGCGTGGTGACTCATGCCCACCAGTAATCAACCAGCAATCAGCACCACATACCACAGTGCCAGGCGTGGTGGCTCATGACTGTAATCCCAGCACTGGGGAGGCAGAGACAGGCGGAATCCTGCGTTCGAGGCTTGCCTGGGCTCCATAGTGAGCTCAGGGCCAGCCTGAACTACAAAGCAAGACCCTGTCTCAAAAAAAAAAAAATCATTGATTCAATGCTCAACTTAAAACCTACCTCCTTTGAGTGAACATATTTGGCTCAGACCAAATTAAGCGTAATTACCACATTTACTTACAATGCTGAATACAAAGAAGCAGCTCAGTAACAGTTTCAATATACAAAATGACACCACTACTTAATATAGAAACTAATATCCAGCAGCAGCCAATCCTTTTTAATTTATCCATTTGTAATCCTTCTCTCCACCATGATTTTGCAAGGACACAACTAACAACTAAGGAACAGCACACAGGTGACCAGAAGGCATCAGCTAAAATTTCTGACAACAGCACAAGGTTCTAAGGGAATCAAAACATTCATGCATGTTTATAACTGCAACCTATAAACAAAATTAATGCCACGTAGATTTAAAATTCTTGTAAGAATTTGTAAGGTCTAACCTTTTCTTTAAAAATCTGGATTTCAATTGTTTAAGACTAATCCAGAGATTACAAAAGTAAATAATTTTATTAAAAAGGTATCTCAGAATTCATTTTATTTTCAACTTATTAAAAATAAGAAAAGTTGATCACTGTCTATGTAAATAAAGCGTATTATTCTTACAATCTCTAATTGAGAGAATTTTTAGCTTAAAATCCACATTAAGACCATTTATAACAAAAAAATTTTCACTTAAATGTAAGATTTATAACTAAAATTGTTAAGTATTACCCATGGCAGTGTACATTTATATATTTTAGAAAAAAGGTAAAAAATATACATACCAAATGACATGATTCCACTCCAGGTATATACCCACAGCAAAAGACAAACACATCACCACAGACAGTCTTACTTAAGGGCTAAGGACAGTTTTACTTGTATAACATTCCAAACTAATCATCAAAAAGAATTGTTGAGCTGGGGATCTAGCTCAAGTGGTACCACTCCCACCTTGGAAGTACAAGGGCCCAAGTTTAATCCCCAGTACTGCTAAAAAAAAAAAAAAAAAAAAAAGGAATTGTTATACTCATGCGCTACTATTCAGCAGTACAAGGAAATGGTACTACACACAACACCATGCATAAAACTCAAAAACATTATCCTAAGCAAAATAAATAATGAGACTGACCCTATTTATAAGCCAATATAAAATTAAAGAACCGAAATCATAATGATTTGTAATTGCTTTTCAGACACTTTGACTTGGAAGGAGTACAGGTCTTTATAGGACAAAAAAATGTTTTTTACAAGAATTAAAAATCTAGCAATAAGTTCTAAGGACAATTCTTCTGAAGTTTGCTGAGTTATATACATACTGGTTTTTCATCATCTAAACCCACAAGTAGCAAAATTACAAAACAGTAGTGCCAGGCGTGGTGGCTCACGCCTGTAATCCCAGCACTCGGGAGGCAGAGACAGGAGGATTGCTGAGTTTGAGGCTTGCCTGGGCTACATAGTGAGCTCAGAGCCAGCCCGAACCACAAAGCGAGACCCTGCCTCAAAAAAAAAAAAAAAAAATTACAAAACAGTACAAAAATAAACAAAAATATCAAAACTATCACTTTAAACATTCCAAACCAAATGGACATTATACATATCAATTAACAACTCCATCTAACAGCAGCTCAAAATATATTCTACTCTCAAGTGCATGTAGAACATTTTCTGAGGTAAATCATACTTTAGGTACAAAATATGTCTTCACAAATTTAAGGTAATTCAAATAGTACCAAGTATATTTTCTGAGTCCCATGGAACTAAATCAGAAATCAACAGTCCAAAGAAGAGTGGGAAAAAAAATCACAAATATGTGAAATTATTAACAACTAAAAGGTGAAAGTCAAAATGGAATTACAACCTACCTTGAGCCAATGAAAATAACACTACAACACATATAGTCTACAGGATGCAGCCAAAAGCAATACTCAGAAAGCTTACAGACCTAAATGGCAAGATTTAAAAATATGTTCTTAAGAAGTGGGCCAAACAAAAATTGCATATTCACATACAAAAGAATGAAAGTGAACTCTCATCCCATATTTATATGTGAAATTTAACTGGAATGTATTAAAAACATGTGAGACTTTAAAACTTAAAAAAAAAATCCTCTGAAATAATGGTAAATCTTCATGGCATTGGTCTTACCATTGATTATTTTATTTTATTCTTTCTTTTTTTTTTTTTGAGGCAAGTCTCACTATGTAGTTCAGGCGGTCCTGAATTATGCAGCCCAGGATGACTTGAAATTTTAATTGAAAAGCAGAATATGTGAAATTAGATTACACTGGATAAGCTTGATAAATGAAACCAAAAAGATTAGTAAAATATTGTTCAGTGTGAAATCACAAAAAATAGTGGAAAAATGACCTTTTAACCATATACCAACTATATACTAGACAATATTCAAAAGCCTAGAAGACATAGAATAGCAGAAGTAGACGACAAAGAAAAAAACTGTAATATTTTCTTCAAACTAGTGAAAAACATTAACCTGCATATTCAATAAGCTTAGCAATCTCTCCACAGAACTATAAACACATGCATTATTCAACATACTAAAATGCAGAACAAAATTCTAATTCAACCAAAAAGAACAAAATTATATAAAGGAAAAATGATGCAAAGGTACACTAACTTATCATCTTAAAGATCAGAAATTGAGGATACACAAACCACCCCTAGCACTTTGATTCATCTTATCTTTGGGAAAGGATCCAAAAAGAAAATGGGAAAAGCCTGTTAGACAAATGTGAAGACTGCTTATCCACTTACAGAAGAATGACTATGGACCTATGTCTCACCTTGCATTAAAATCAAATCAAAATATATCTGGGACTTGGATAAAGAACAAAAACACAATCCTCTGAAAGAGAAATTGTAAAATTCTTCACATAGGCATAGGGAAGAACTTTCTGAAAAGAATCCCAATTGCTCAAAATAAAACACAACACATGTAACAACTTAAAAGGTTTCTGTAGAGCAATGTAAACAAAGTAAATTAACACAGAAGAAACAATCTACAGAATGAAAAATCATATTGTCAGCTACTCAGACGGCAGACTAGTAGATATATGAATAACTCAAAAAAACTTGACCCCTAAAAAGATCCAATTTTTTAAAAGTGGGAAAATGAAACAGACACCTCAAAAAAAAGGGAGTACAAATGGCCAAAAGGTACATAAAAAATGTTCAGTATATTTAGCAATTAGAAGAACACAAATCAAAACAGATTCTTACACCAGGGAATGGCTATCATCAAGAACTCAGAAAACACACCCTTAAAAAATAGAAATTCAATTTGATACAGCTGTAACTCTTTTGGACATGTTTCTTGAGACATAGTATTACAGCAGTACATGCGTACTCACGTTTATAGTAGTACAATTCATAATAGCTAAATTTTGGAAGTGGCCTATACACCCATCAAATAGATGAACAAACAAAGAAAATGTGGTATTAATATACAGTGGAGTACTACTATATCAGTAAGTGGTTACTAAGGAAACAGATTAAATGAAAGACATATAAATATAGAAGAACTTACAAGATTAACTTACAATGGCTACCCAGAGTCAGGTGTGGAAGAGTGCCAAAAGCCTGCTGTCTGTGTGCTGGAGATAAGAGGGGTCCAGTTGTCCGGGACCTCAATATGGTGTCCCATGTAGGTATCAGGAGGCTGAGGAATCTACAGTGAAAGACTGATGTGTCTGTGCTGGCAGGCAGGAGATGCTGTGCAAAGTGAAGATGAAGACTGCAGCTCCTCTGAGAAATGCAAGGGAGCCTTCCTTCTTCCTTGCCCTTTTATTCCACTCAAGCAACAAACCTACTGACTGCTGTCACTCACGCCTAGGGTGGGTTTTCAGGAAATCCCTAGAGCCACACCTTTGCTGATCCAGTTCATTAGGTATTTTTTATCCAAATTGACACAATTACTTGACTGCCACAACTTCTTAACCATAAAGGATAAACCTGAGTCATTTGTAAAAAAATGGATGTGCTTTGGTATCCCAATACTAAAAAATCACACACTGGGACATGGTTTCTCTGTCAAATCAAATATAAATAAGTAAAAACCAAAAGAAAGCAAAGATAATAAGAAATAGGGAGTTAAGACTTTGTGGACATGGGAACGGGATCTAAGACAGAAGGGAGGGAAGAAGGGAAAATAAAAAGGATGAAGATGCAGTATGGATATGTACCAGAATCCCATAATGAATATATTTAATTATGTTGCAAACAGATTCTAAAAAAATTTTAAAGAAGCCAATGAAGGGATGGATGATCTTAAAAAGTATTAAAAGAAGACAGAGGGCTGGGGAATTAGCTCAGTGGTTCCGCCATCTGCCTTGCAAGTGCAAGGTCCTGAGTTCAATCCCTGGTAACCACATACCACAATGCTTCTTGTGGTGACTCACAGCTATAATCCCAGCACTTGTGAGGCAGAGGCAGGAGGATTGCAGAGTTCAAAGCTTGCCTGGGCTACACAGTGAGGTGAGGGCCAGCCTGAACTATGAAGCGAGACCTTGCCTCAAAAAAGAAAAAAAGAGACAGACAGAAATGTCATCTCTGAATCATAGAGAAAAAATCCAAAATACAGTATCTACTAACAGTAGTTTTCACAGTGAAAGAAAATTAGATCAGGTAAAATCTGAATCCCCCCAAAATACAAATGGTAAATGTATAAGAATAAAAGATCATATTTCTTTTTTCTTTGAAATCCAATTATTTAGAGTAAAAATTATAGTCATTTTCAAAATTTTGTAACATTTTTATGTCAAAAAATATAAAACATGTATGATGGATATTGTGAAATAGAAAATATGCAAAGGAAATATGGTGGAGGAGTGAATAATGAGGAGTACAGAAAAAATGTTATGGTAATTTGAAAAAGGGGAAACAAAGCTTATGTATTTAGGGGGTGGGGGGTTAGGGGTAGGTAGGGGAACCAGAAAATATGAGAATTACATTGTGTCATGTACTGATACAAATTGCCAACATTGAGTGTAACCACAATGTGTATATACAATGTACTAATAAAGATTAAAAAATTTTAAAACTGAAAAGTTATATAGAACAATATTTTTCTTGACATTTAGTCTTATATTAACTTAATAAAGTATAAACAATGAGTAGCCAGTTACAAGAAATCTGTATAATTAATCAAAGGAGGTTCACCTGTTATCATTAGAAGAATTAAAATTCAAATCAAACCTAGAACTCTTAAACACTTTAGATGGGAACATAAAATGGTAAAATCTCAAAAAATGCTGGCATTCTTCAAACATACTTCCACAGAATGACTTTAGAAGTTTCTGTCATGGTATTTACCCAGAGGAAATGAAAATACCTATCCACAAACACTTATGTGAGACTACTGAGAGAAACTTCATTCATAATCAACAAAAACCTGAAACAGCCCTAAAGCATACAGATACTTACATGGATCAATATGGTACTGTGTGTTTTGTACATAAGATCCAATATTACTATTAACCAAGGGCCAGAGATTTAGTTCAGGGGTACAGAGCCTGCCTGTAAACAAAAGGTCCTTAATTCAATCCCTGGTACAAAAAAAAAAGTGGCTACTAACAGAAAAAAACAAACTGCTCGTACACAGAGCAGGGTGGATGAATTTTTTAAGCAAAAGAATCCTGAAACACCAGGGAAGGGGGTATACATCTATAATCTCAGTACTTGTGGGAGGCTCAGCAGGAGAATTCTGAGTTTGGGCCTAGCCTAAGCAACTAATCAAAACTTAAATAAAATAATAAAAAGGGCTAAGGGATATAGCTCAGTGCAAACATACTAGGTTCAGTCCTCAGTACCAAAAGAGGACAACTGTTTGAGGACAAAATATTAAAGTTTTAAGGATTTTTTTATTTTTTCTTTTTCAGGACAGGATCTGGCAATGCAGTCCATACCAGCCTCACTCTATGTATGCCAGCTTGGCCTCAAACTCAAGATCGTCCAGCCTCAGCCTCAGCCTCAGCCTCAGCAGTGCAGCTATTACAGACAGGACTATTAACAAATCCTCCTGGAGTGTTGGAGATTGGGTCTCCCGAGTAAAATATTCATAGGGGAAGGGAGGGGCTTATAGGCTGAAAGAGAAAATTAGTAAGAAAAGCTAATCAAGTCAAACAATATATATATATATAAAAGAAGGAAAGCAATGCTGCTATGGCAGCTTACCCTGCCCTTGCTCTTACACCATTAGCAGCAGCCATTTTGGTCGCTGAGGCAAAAAGTCAGAAATGATCTAGTCCTGCAGACACAAGATTGTTAAGGACACAGTTGTGTTCCCTGCCTCACACATTTCTCTATTCCTTCCAAAAACAGGGGAACACAGCATTATTGTGTTGTCTGATCAAGCATATATTGGAGAGTGGGGGATTCTTCCCCAGACCAGACACAATCTATAAAAAGACATACAGGTGAGGATCATCCTAGCAAGAACTGACTAGCTTACAAACCAGCCTGTTCCCTAGAATGTCCATGCACATCCCCAACACTCAGCACCTGCCTAAACAGACCTCTTGCCCGAAGTGCCTGCAGAGTTATAAATAAGTGCACACTGACTAGCTGGCCCCAGCTCTGTAGCCCACAGGTAAGCTGAGTCCTAGGGAGCACCTCCAGAAAGCCTAGAACAAATCCTGCAGGTCCTCTGGACTATACAGTGACACTCAAACCCTAATCACAGATTGAACCACCGTGCCAGTTGGTTCCATTCCATTCCATTCCTCATACTCCAGCATGCCATCCTAGAAACAAGAGCATACGCCCAACTTGGGAGAACATGGGTGTAGGAAAAGACTGTTAAATATTAAGAAGAACTGTGCCGGAGATTTAGCTCAGTGGTTCTGGCGCCTGCCTCACAAGCCCAAGGTTTTGAGTTTGATCCCGGTAACCACATAGAATGCTGGGCGTGGTGACTCACCCCCACCAGCAATCAATACCATGCACCACAGTGCCGGGCATGGTGCTTATGCCTGTCATCCCAGCACTCGGGAGGCAGAGGCAGGAGGATTGCTGAGTTCGCAATGGCTTGCCTGGGCTACATAGTGAGCTGAGGGCCAGCCTGAACTACAAAGCAAGACCCTGTCTCAAAAAAGAAAAAAAATTAAGAAGAATTAACT
This sequence comes from Thryonomys swinderianus, assembly GCA_004025085.1. Classification (NCBI taxonomy): domain Eukaryota; kingdom Metazoa; phylum Chordata; class Mammalia; order Rodentia; family Thryonomyidae; genus Thryonomys; species Thryonomys swinderianus. The sequence goes on from PVIC010005189.1 coordinate 23,888, forward strand.
AATGAGCCAGGCATGGTGGCTCACACCTGTAATCCCAGCACTCCAGAGGCAGAGGCAGGAGGATTGCTGAATTCGAGGCTTGTCTGAGCTACATAGTGAGCTCAGGGCCAGCCTGAACTACAAAGTGAGACCCTGTCTCAAAAAAAAAAAAAAATAACAAATGAGATCTTATCAAATTAAAATGCTTCTTATTGCAAAGAAAACCACCAACCTACTAAAGAAACAACCTGACGAATGGGGAAAAAAGTTGCCTGCTACTCTTCAGACAGGACTAATATCTACAATACATAAAGAAGTCTTAAAAATAGATGCCTCCAATTTAAATTCTCAACCTAAAAATGGGCATTTCTGAGAAAAAGTTCCAGCTGCCAATAAATATATAATGTTCAACATTGACGGCTGTCCAAAAAATGCAAATTAAAACTCAGATTCATTCTCACTCCAAAAAGAATGGCTATCATTAAGAAATCAAGGGCTGGAGATTTAGCTTAGTGGCTCTGGCACCTGCCTAGCAAGTGCAAGGTCCTTGGTTTAATCCCTGGTAACCACATCCAACAATACCGGGCAATACTGGTAACTCATGTCTGCCATCAGTACCACTTACCACAGTGCTGGCTGTGGTGGCTCATGCCTGTCATCCTAGCACTCGAGAGGCAGAGGCAAGAGGATTGCTAAATTCAAGGATTGCCTAGATAATATAGTGAGCTCAGAGCCAGCCTGACTACAAAGCAAGACCTTGTCTCATAAAAAAATTAAAATTAAAGAACTCAACCAATAACAAATGCAGACAAGTGTGTGGAGAACCCTTCTATATCATCAGTGAGACTGTAAATTGATACAAACACTATGGAAATCAATATGGAGATTCCTCAAAAAACTAAAACTGAGGTTCGATTTAATCCAGCTATTCTCCTTCTAAGTATTTTTCCAAAAGGGTTAAAGTCACCATTCCACAGTGATGCAAGCATATTATTTATAACAGATGGAACTCTTGGGAAGATGGTAGAGCACTGAGCAGCAGAGAAAGAGAGTATCAGTGAGGAAGAGATGGAGGAAAGTAGAATCTCAGGACCTAAGAAGGATCTGAACCAAGAAATCAAGTCTACAGGGACAGCAAAGAGAGAGATTTCAAAAAATAAGAAGGTGGCAGACAGCACTTTCTAGCTGAGCCCATACTTGCTGCAGGGAGTGGCCTTGAACCTGCACTCATGGTAACTCTGGCTTACCCCAGGGGCCAGTCACTACAGAGAATTGCACCAGTAGAATGTAGCAGTGCACACAGCAGACTACGGTGACTGGTGAATTATTCAGGTCCAGATGTCCCCAGGAGGGAGCGAGTGCCAAGAAGCCATCTTGGAGAGGGGCCAAATGAACTCAGAACTCTGAACAGCCACAGGCTGGTTCCACCTAGTGGCTTCCAGGGCCAGTGAGTTTGCCAAGATCAAGTCAGCAAGTGGTCTGGAAGTAGAGTTCAGGCTGGTAAGAGGCACATGGACCACTGCAGGTTCAACAAATCCAGTTCCAGCCTCACAGCCAGAAAACTAGGCTGACCTTCAATGGAACTACCGGTGCAAGCTTGTTGGGATTATCTATGGCCCCGCTGTCAAACTATGGCTTCCTTATTGGGATTATCAATTCAGATCTGGATTCTGTCTCCCCACATCATCTACTAGTGACACCAAAGACATGACTTTAAATGGACTTTTTTCTGATTTGTTTTCACTTTTTCTTGCTTGTTCTTGCTTTTATGAGTGTGAACAATCTCTAGGGGGTTTTTTTTGTTGTTGTTATTTCTTATTTTTCTTTCTTTCTTCTCTCTGTCTCTTATATCTTGTTCAGCAATTTCCCAAAGTTTGAGTAATCTTCTTTGGTCCTATAACCTGGCTGTTACCTCTTCTTCTATTTATTGCTTTTTACTTCGAACCTATTTTAAATTTTCTCCCGAGGATAAATCCACTATACTGAGAGCTTATTTATTACATACAATTTTGTGATTTTTCGATTTTGTTATATACCCACAAATCTAGCTCATATGGTTAAAGGTAACAAGTTAAAGGTTAACATAATCTGTCATTTACTAGGCTCTTTAATGCTATTATTATTGCTGCTTGTCCTGCTTTAGCCAAGGTGATATGAGTGGACTAATCAATTATTCTTCCAGATACACAAAGATTCAGGCTACTGAAGAATCTTAAAAAATAATATAGGCCAGTGGCAGAGAGCAGCTGCTTATTCTCAGTAAATTAAAAAAGTATGATCTTGCAACAGACTCAAAACCCAAAGCCAGATAAACTTGAAGACAACTTTGAAAAATAGTCATTTCCTAAGGGTTCAAATGTAGTGATAAAGCTACTTCTCATAAAGAATTTGTAAGTATCAAACCCGGAATTAATCTAAAGAAGAGGAAGAAAAGGAAGAGGAAGACAATGATGAGAGAGGAGGAAAAAGAACAAGAAGACAAAGAAGCAGCACAGGAAGCAAAAAGAAGCAGAAGCAGAACAGAAACATAAGACGCAGAAACCAAAGTAGTAGAAGAAGAAACAAAAGAAGCAGAAGATGAAGAAAATGAAAAACAAGACACAACTTCAGTTTCAGCTTCACCACAGGCAAACCCAGGAGACAATGAGGTGTAATAATCCAAAAGCCACATACGTGAACTCTCTGAAGCAGTACAGTGGAAGTAGCAAAGCAGATGAACAAGACTTTAAGAAAAATCAAATAGTTTCAAAAATAATTACAAAACTGGTAATCATAATGAAAGATATAAGCAGTAAAGAACACATACTGCTAAAAAAAAAAAAGAAAAACATGGAAGAAAATAGGAAAATGATAGAAATCATAATCAGTCAACATACAAAAAGAATGGAATCCATATAACATTCAAAAAGATATCCAGGAGATTAAAAATTCCATTTAAAATACATGCAGCAAGAATGATCAGATGTGAGGACAAAATATCAGATATAAAAGATAGGACTGTGGTTAGTGATCATGAAAACAAAGACTTATTTTTTTTTTTTTTTGAGACAGGGTCTCGCTTTGTAGTTCAGGGTGGCCCTGAGCTCATTATGTAACCCAGGCAAGCCTCGACTCAGCAGTCCTCCTGCCTCTGCTTCCTGAATGCTGGGATTACAAACCTGAGCCACCATGCCCGGCAATGTGCGGTGTGGTACTGACTGCTGGTGGGCATGGGTTGCCACGCCCAATATCATATCACTGTATGTGGTTAACAGGATTGAACCAAGGACCTTGTGCTTGCAAGGCAGGCTCTGGAACCACTGAGCTAAATCTCTGGCCCAGGACTTCTTAAAAATAACAAGGGATTAAAAGAAATAAATCCACCAGCTGCTAGATGGTGTAAAGAATAATAATGTAAGATTAATAGGAGTAACTGAAAATACTGCAAATCACATTTTTAAAAAAACAAAAAAAAGGGGCTGGGGATTTAACTCAAGTGCTACCACACCAACCTTGGATGCACGAGGGCCGAGTTTGATCCCTGGTACCAAAAAAAAAAAAAAAAAACACTATTCGGAGAAATGAACACTATTCAGACAAAAAACTTCCCAAAAGGGGAAAGAATTTTACAGATGAGTGAGGCATACAGAATTATGCCAATTATATCACATAGTTAGGATAAAAGAAAACCTACAGAAAGCCATGTCACAGTCAAGAATCCAGAACTCTAACACAAGAACAGTATACTAAAGACTATTAGAGAAAAGAAACAAATCTATAAATGAAAGCTCATCGGAATCACAGCAGACTTCTCAACTGAAACCCCCATGTGAAGGAGACCTCTAGGTGAACACAAAGTATATTTCAAGCCAGGCACAAGTAAAAAGACATAAGACATCACTACATCCTTGTAAACACAAAAATACAAGACAAAGAGATGAAAATCATAAATATATATCTACCAAATGCCAGGGTAAAAACTATATAAAACAAATATTAGTGGACATGAAAAGTCAAATACACACTCACAGGACTGTACTGAGGGACCTCTATACCCCACTTACACAGACACACCAACTGAAGAAGAAAATCAATAAAGACATATGAGAACGGAACAAAACTTTTGAATAAATGGGCTGAGTACTTATCTCCTCAGTGCTTCACCCTCATTATCAAAATACACATTCTCAGCTATACATGGGACAGTCTAGAACATAGACCACATACTACCTTATAGAACATACTTAAGTAAATGCAAGGAATTGAAATTATCCCATGCATATTATCAGACCATGAACAAATGTAAAATGAAAAGTTCCAATTCCAAGCAAAAGATGCATGTATTTTTGTTTTTTGTTTGTTTGTTTGTTTTGAGACAGGGTCTGGCTTTGTAGTTCAGGCTGGCCCTCAGCTCACTATGGTGCCCAGGCAAGCCGCCGCAAACTCAGCAATCCTCCTGTCTCTGCCTCCCGAGTGCTGGGATGACAGGCGTGAGCCACCACGTCCGGCATTGTGGTATGCGGTGTTGATTGTTGGTGGGCGTGTCTCCACGCCCAGCATTCTATGTGGTTACCGGGGATCGAACTCAGGTCCTTGCGCTTGTGAGGCAGGCGCCGGAACCACTGAGCTAACCCTCCAGCCCAAGATGCATGTATTTTTGCTCAGAAAAAAATATGTAAAAACTAAGATTGAAGTGAAATTAGGATAACTGGGATGTAAAAACCAGTAACGGGAATCAGTCACAAATCTAGAACACTCTCTGAGCATGATGACTAATTCAACATTAGAATGCATGTCCTGGAAGTTTCCCTAATAAACAAGTTCACTTTTGGAATAATAATTACATGACAATACAGGAAGTGTTAAACTTTACTTCATTTTTAAAATTCCCCAAGTGATTCTTTTGTTTCTTTTGAGGTTTTGTTTTGTTTTGTTTTTGAGACAAGGTCTTGCTTTGAAGTTTAGGATGGCCCTGATCTCACTATGTAGCCCCAGAAAAGTGTTGAACTCACAACAACCCTCCTGCCTCTGCCTCCTGGGTGCTGGGATTATAAGCGTGAGCCACCATGCCCAACATTGTGGTTTGTGGTACTGATTGCTGGTGGGCTTGAGTCACCTCGCCCCCGATTGTGATATGCAGTTACAGGGGATTGAACTCAGTACCTTACTCTTGCAAGGCAAGAGTGGCCAGAACCATTGAGCTAAATCTCTGGCCTTCTCAAGTGATTCTTAAAACAACAGAAAAGAGAGAATAGTGCAGTAGTTGTATGAAATATCATGGTTTAGATCTAATGTGTCCTCACACATCCCCATTTCCAAAAATCAACACTGCAGTTACTTCTATCACCGTTTTGTTTTGTTTTGTTTTGTTTTTTGAGACAGGGTTTCACTTTGTAGTTCAGGCTGGACCTGAGCTCAGTATGTAGCCCTGGCTAGCCTTGAACTCACAGCAATCCTCCTGCCTCTACCTCCCAAGTGTTGGGATTACAGCGTGAGCCACCACGCCTGGTTTATTGCTCATTATTTTTACTTTTCATTTAACTCAAAATCTTTTTGTTACCAATTTGAAAGTGTCCAATCTGACAAACTCATTCCACTTCATTTTCCTCTTTTATCTGTTAAGCTTTTAAAATAGTTTCTTACAATCATGGTTTTAAATAAAATGGTAAGATAAAATGCATGCTTAATGTAACTACTCGAAAATAAGACACGAAAAAACTAGAGCGAAGTACAAAAAGAAAGTTTCCTTTCAAAAGAGATTATATTTTTCTTTTCATTGTTTCCCAAAATTTCTAAAATGTTTTGATTATATGTAATAACATAAAAATAAAGTCAAGAAAGAAATCACTAGCAAGGTGTCGTGGCTTGTACCTGTAACCCAAACTACTTGAGAGCAAAGTAGGAAGACTTTATCTCAAAAAAAAAAAAGAGAGAGAGAAAGATAATAAAGTGAAGGAGTAGTATATTTAGATATAGGCTAATTAGCTATTTTGTAGGCAGTTAAGCAGGGCTGTCCTCAAGGGAGGAGCCAACATGGGGAACAGTCAAAGCCCATTCACTGGTTAGCATTGTAAAAAAGAAAAGGGGTACTACCTCTCTTAGAGATGAATAACAGTGATTGACAGTCTAAATGGGCTATTTTTTTTACATGATTTGTTTTTCCATTTGATCCCCATTTAATTATCATTATCTGGTGACTGTACTTGTAAGCTTACTGGTTCATCATGGTTGTCCTATCTCAGGTCCAACTTGTATCTTTCCATTGGGTCTTACAGTTTTGTCCCACTTTGTACCTGTCTTATATCATGGTTTTGCCTTGAAAAGCAGGATGGAAGGGCTTTTTTCTGCTTCACCTTCTGTCTCTCAGAGAGAAGCTATCTTTCAACAAACTTTTCCTACTCTTAACTTTCTTTTTTTTCTAGAATTCATTCTTTGATTTTAGAGAACACAAATTTTGTTTTGGATATTTAGCAGATTTGGGAGTTATATCTATTCCTCCTATTATCAGGAGGATCCAAAAAGAAAAACAAAAAGCAATTACTAAGCAAATACAGAATCAGTCCTGTATTTCATATACTATTTAGCTTAAATGTTTCTTCTCAACTATGCAAAAGTGAAATATAATCACAAAGACTTCAAGAAATTCAGTATCTTTTTCTTCACTTAACTGATTTAAATTTGTGTAAAATGAATCAAAAGCACCTACTTTCTGCAAAGAAAACATAAAAGGTGTAAGAAAAAATTCTCACCATCACTAATCATCAAGGAAATGTAAATCAAAACCACAATGAGATATACCCTTGTAACTTTAAGAAAGCTATTACCAAAACACAAAATAACAAGAGTTGGCAAGATATGAAGAACTGGAAACCCTCCCTACTATTGTCACAAGTAAAATGTAAAACGGTGTAACAGTTCCTTTAAAAATTAAAAACAGAATAGCACATGGTGGTAAATATCTGTAATTTCAGCCACTTGCAAGACTGAAACAAGAGGATTGTGAGATCCTGTCTCAAAATATAAATACATACATATCTACATGAATAAATGGAGCTGGGAAAACAGATCAGCTGGCACCAGAGAGAGAGGGAAAAAGAACAGATCTACCAAATGATCTTGTTGGGTCTGAAGGTCCCCAAGGCTAAAGGAATTTATCTCACCCCTTTAATAAGTATGGTTCACTGACTCCTGTCATGGAAAAAGAATTTTCAGGATTCATCAGTGAAAAAAGGCCTAAAAAAATTTATTAGAGAAAAATAGAGGTTGCATTCAAGAGTACAGTGTGAATGCTGAAGGAAATGAGACACAGTGCAGTTGGGGTATAGCACACATTTAAAGGCTGTAAGATCTGAATGTGTATTTCGTCTATCAGCTACAGTGTAAGCCACCCACCACATGGGTTTGAGGTAGAAATACTGTTAGATAGTCTCCACTGCCTTCTGGGCTGCTGGAAGCTGAAGGCAAAAGTGGATTGGAGGTGAAATGCAAATAGGAAAGCTTTATGCAGCTGAAAGAAGCTTCGAGTTTGCTGTTTGGGGAGTAAATAATCAGGCTTCTTTCTGAAACTGTAGTTTTTCTTTAAAAGTATAATTTAAGGGCCAGAGATTTAGCTCAGTGGTTCCAGCGCCTGCCTCGCAAGCGCAAGGTCCTGAGTTCAATCCCCAGTAATCACATATAATGCTGGGCGTGGTGACTCATGCCCACCAGTAATCAATACCACATACCACAGTGCTGGGCATGGTGGATCATGTCTGTAATCCCAGCACTTGGGAGGCAGAGGCAGGAGGATTGCTGAGTTCAAGACTTGCCTGGGCTACATAGTGAGCCCGGAGCCAGCCTGAACTACAAAGCGATACCCTGTCTCCAAAAAAAAAAAAAAAGTATAATTTAAATTTTTGATTTTCTGGTCTCTTTTTCTATCTAGTTTTATTTCTTTGTCTACTTCAATTCTGCAATTCCACTTCTGGACATCTATTCCAAACAATTGGAATCAGACTATCAAACAGGCATGTACATGCCTATATTCACTGCAACATTTTTTGATTAGCCAGAATGTGCAAAGAACTTAAGATGATGAAAGAACTTAGATGATGAAAGCATAGAGAAAATGCAATTTATACATACAATGGGGAGTGTCCTGTCATTAGGAAAAGCATAGACAGAAGACAACATGCTAATTAAAATAAGCCACTCAAAAAGGGAAAATATTACATGATTTCATATATTTAAGGTAGTCAAACTCATGCAAGATGACAGAGTTCTAGAGATCTGCCATATAACAATACACATATAGTTAATAATGTTGCACTGTACGATGAAAATTTTATTGAAAACAGATTTCATATTATATGATTTATCACAATAAAAATTGTGAACACCCAAAAAGCACACTTATTCATTCACAAGAAAAAAACATGTACATGTAAGCAATATCATCCAATGGAAAGATAAATCACTGTGTACTGAATGTACTAAAAAATGATACCTATTTCTCTTAATCATGATCTTTTCATTGTTGTCCAAGTACTATTCTCATATCTGTATCTTCCAAGAAACCTGTCTCTACAGTGGCACCCAGGTTGATAAACTTAGTATGTTTTATGACTGGGAAGATGACTGCAATTGTGTTTGTGTGGAGAAAATGGCTGAGTTTGTTTGCCACCTGATGTAGTTTGTGAACAGAAGCAAAGTTCTGTTAAATGCTTTGAGAACTGAACTGCTTGTGAAAGGAAGTATTTGTGAACCTAATTACTTTTGTTTCCTTTCACTTCTGACCACTTAATGAACAACCAATAAGGTAGTCTACAATACCTAGAGAGTCACTTCATCTTATTCTTTCCCTTAAAATAAAAGGTATTTCTGTAATTATACATAATAGCCACATGGCAAAAGGCTGAAAAACTGCAATTAAATCACAACATAAAATAAGCTGCAAACACACCAAGAAAGGAGTCTAACTGTGGAATAGAAGAAAATTTGTTCAGTAAGCTTTTGAGGTAATGGTCATTTCTTCTTCTTATACCACCCAAAATAACTTTCATGAATATGAAGAGAGACAGTACACTAGTAATGGGATTAAGAATGAATAGATTTAACAAAAGTGAAAGGCAGCATTCTTCATACAAACTAAATGGCTACTATAAATTTCCAAAGACCATTTTCTTTTAAAATTTTCTTCAATTACTTTTGCTTTTGTATAAGTAATGTCTTTTGTATTTTTAACTCCAACAGTTGCCAAAATAAGCCCATTTACACATGATGCCTGTCAAGTAGCAAATTTACATTTGGATTTTGTTGGCTTTAGACCCTGTGTTCTATTCTCTTCTTTGTGCAATTGTTGTTTGTAGGTTTGGCAGTAGCTCTAGATCTTTGTTTAACTTAGTTCCTTTGTCTAATTTCTGTACTATATACACATCATAAAATTAGCATGAAACAATACTTTAGCTTCCATCACAACAATTAATTCCCACTGTGGCAAAAATTTGTAAAATTTATGCTTAGGTGGACCCATAAAGGAAAAACACAGAGACACACTAACAACTAATTTCTCCAACCAAACAGGATTTAAAAATTGCTGAGAGTAAGAACCACTGGGCTTATGATACACACAAAAGATTCATCATAAAGATTACATCCAATTTTAAGGTATTAAAAGCTGAGTAATTAGAAATCAGAAACCCCAGCAGTTATATATTTGCCTGTCAAAATGCCCATCTTTCCCTTAGTTTCTGTAAATTCTTTCCTATTTATTTTCCAATGTATCTGTCTTACAGTCTATTTTTACAGACTCCCTCAAATTCAAAGAATCAATCCAAAACTAGGCATCTGAAATGTACAAATACTTCCCAGATGAAGTAAAAACAGCAACTAAATATATTAAAAAATCTTCAGTGTATCTGGTCATTCTAGAGTCACAAATTAAAATAACGCAGATTCTATCTCACTCCAAAAAGAATAGCTGTTATCGATAAGTCAACCAATAAACCCAGCCTTTTTAATTTTTATTTTGAGATAGTGTCTTCCTAAATTGCTAAACTGTCCAGGCTTGGGTTTGAGTTTACAATCCTGTTGCCTCACCCTCCCAGAGTGCTGGAATTACAGGCATCCATCACTATGCTGGACATGTTCCTTCTGCCTAACAAGATGCAATTATCCTGCATGCAACTAAAAGCTGGGTGAGGTGTTAGTCTGACCAACCTGGTAGGATGAGGCAGGAGGAGTAAATCCTTTGACCTCATTTCTGGACTCCCATGTCTCAAAAGAAAAGACTGTATCTAGGCATGGTGCTGCAACTCTAATCCCAAGACTCTGGGATACTGAGGCTGAAAAATGAGAAGAAAATGTTCCAATGAGAAGAGGAACAAGAGAAGGGAAAGAGAGAAAGAAGGAACAAGAAAAAGAAGAATGAAAGGAAAAATGGCAACAAGCTTTATTAACTAAGGAGAAAAAGAAAAGTTGAAATAGTGAGGAGTGAGGAGAAAAAAGAAGATATTCACACAGAAGCAGTACAAATTCCCTATGATGCATGTTATCAATATATCTAGAATGTACCAAATAAATGTTTTTACTTCAAAATAAATAAAAAGTATTTATTAAGCATTTCAATATCTTTTTTTTTTTGACAGGGTCTCGCTTTTGTAGTTCAGGCTGATCCTGAGCTCACTCTGTACCAGGCAAGCCTTGAACTCAGCAATCCTCCTGTCTCTGCCTCCCCAAGGATTACAGGCATGAGCCACCACGCCTGGCTCAATATCTTCTTTAGGGAAATTTCTATTCAGATCCTTTGCTCGATTTTAATTGGGTTTTAAATGTTTAGTGAAGAATTGTTTAAATGGTCTATATACAAGCCTTGCATAATTTTCTCCCATTTTGTAGATTGTCTTCATTTTCTTGACATGTTTTTAAACATAAAACTTCAAATTCTGGGGAAAAAAAGTCAAAAACAACTCATGGCATAATTTCTTCTAAAAGAGTCTACAAAATGGACTAAGGAAAACATTTACTGAAGCAGATAAAGTATAAACATTCCACAAATGATAAGAAAAGATAACCTGCATAGGGGAATCAAGCAAAGTAGATGGATGTGCAAATAGTGTTGAAGTAACTGAATAACAAGAGAGGACAGCTGTTAAAACTCTGAAGGGCATGAGAGATGCAGTGGCACAAAAGTTTTTAAATAGGCAAAGACACAACATAAAACAACCAAGTCTCTATTTGTAAGACATCAAGCAGCAATAAACTCTGGATTAAACCCTGAATTACACAAAGTGTTGAGTATAAGTAAACCTAATATACTAAAAGACACCTTTCCAAATACTTTTAACAAATTAAGACAAGAGTAAACAAGTAGAGGATAATTTCAGTAAGTCATTGTGAATGAATAGTATAGAAGGAGGATAAAGAAAGCACATGATCAGAATGACCCAAACAATGAGGATGTTTCTGTGTGTCAGGAACACAGGAAATTAACAAGAGGGAATCATTTGACAATTAAGTGCTAGTCAAGGTGCCTGGATCACAAACTCCACAACATTTGGAGTACATTTTTCTTTTTGCCTTATTCACTCAAGAAAAGATGTGCCAGAAAGCCAAACCATCTACCAAATGTCCTAACTCTCAGACAACTGTAATATAAACAATATGCACATTCACACATATGCCCAAGAGCCACCAGACTTTAATACAATTCCAAAATTTACCTCCATGTCTACAATATACTTGAAAAGAGGCCAGCTAAGGAAAACTAAAGATCTCTCTAAACTTCCTTTTACTCTTCCCAAAGTAGTAATTTCTTAGTAATGATAAAAATTTTAATTTATTAAGTTTATTGGTACATTTTACATGGAATTTATGATCACACTCATCCTTGAGAATTTGTACCTGTACATTATATATCTTGATTCTTATTTTTTCCATTCCTATAACGTCCTCTTTGCTCTATATGCAAAGCTGTTTGTTTTTTCCTTATCTTCAATTTTTCTTTTCCCCTGTTCTCCCTTCTTTAGTTAGTCCCTTTCCTTTTGAATATTTTCTTCCTATTTTACAATATCTGTTATACTTTTTGGTCTTAGTTAAAAAAATATTTTGAAATGACCAAAAAAACATTTTTTAATAAACTCTATAGCTTAATTTCTTTTCCTTTTCACTCCCCCATAGAAGTTATGAATATATTTTTTGTTTTGTTTTGTTTGAGACAGGGTCTTCCTTTGTAGCTTAGACTGGCCCTCAGCTCACTACGTAGCCCAGGCCAGCCTTGAATTCACAGTGATCCTCCTGCCTCTGCCTCCTGAGTGCTGGAATTATAGGTATGAGCCACCATTCCTAGGATTGTGGTATGTGGTACTAGGGAGAGGAATCAAACTCTGGACCATGCACTTGCAAAGTAGATGCTGGAACCACTAAGCGAAATCCCCAGCCCACAAGTTACGTTTTATTTCTTCTAATAATTAAGGGAAGGACATATGTTGGTCAGAATGTAGGGAGACAATAGATTTTCAGGAATTTACCTCTTGAGATACAGGCAGAAGATTCTAAGGACTCAATCTGTGAAGCACAAAATGGTACCCTGACACTTTTATCAACCACTCCCCCTACCCCAGTTTCCTAATCAGATGATGGGAATTCATAAATATAAAATCTTCCTAATGAAACTAAGTACAGCAACACTTTCACTTGATTTTGTTTTTCCTCAAACTTTTAAAACAGTGGTTGACTTTAAAAATGTTTCATTTTGCAACTAAAACTCCTTTCCCCTAGAATCCAACAAGTCATTTTTAAGCATGGATATTTCACAATACATTTAAATGCTGACAGTTCATGTGATTTGATTCAATATACACATATATATGTTGAGTACTAAAGATCAAGTCTTTGCTGAATTAAAAACACGGACTTTCGGGCTGGAGATTTAGCTCAGTGGATCCAGCACCTGCCTCACAAGCTCAAGGTCCTGAGTTCAATCCCAGTAACCACATACAATGTTGGGCGTGGTACCTCATGCCCACCAGCAATCAATACCACATACCACAATGCCAAGCATGGTGGCTCACGCCTGTAATCCCAGCACTCGGGAGGCAGAGGCAGGAGGATTGCTGAGTTCCAGGCTTGCCTGGGCTACACAGTGAGCTGAGGGCCAGCCTGAACTACAAAGCGAGACCCTGACTCAAAAAAATAAAAAATAAAAAAACACTGACCTTCTACTATATCTAATAACACCAACATGCAAGTGTGCATGTGCGTCTGTGAGATCAAATATACATTCACAATGGTACAAAAATGAAATTAAGTACTGAAATGGATACCACCATTCAGTTAATTAGTTTCCTCGTTGAGAAACAAAAGCACTTCTTATAGTATGAATTAAACTGTTTTCCAAGGTAACCAAAACTAACACCAAGACCCAACATGAGAAGAAAACAACCAGATGAATTAGCCTTTTGAATTGGTCATACATTCCTCTACATTTTCTCAACTGAGTCTCTAGTGAGATTCTTCTCTAGATTCTCCTAGTGTCCTCTCACTCCATCTTGTATCTTATACTAATTTTTAAACCTGCAAGGAAGTCATTTTCTAAGGTACTTTGATTTTATTACTTTACATGTTATCATTTCACAACCATCAATTTAAGAAAATGACCAGGCTGGATTTTTTTTTATTTCTCTATCCAGGGAAGAACAATTAACTTCTCCCTTTGAACTAACCACATCATCCCAACATGGTAGTGATAGGTTGCCCCAATCCTTGAGTCACACAGCAAAGAAAACCTCAAACAATTCTCCTACACAAAGAAAAATAATAAAGAGTAGACTTCTTTCTTCCTTTGGCTTCATTTAAAAGTTACTCTGATATAAAAAAGCCATAAAAGGAGGAGCAAATGAGGCATTATGAAAATTAAAAAGAAACTGAGGACATAAGGAACATAAACATACATTATTTTATGAAGAACTATGACAACACAATTACAAAAAATTTCAATTTAAAACGGTGTAAATGATCTGAAAGAGTATCTAAAGAAAATACACTAATAGTCAACAGATACAGAAGATGTCTGTGTGACTAACACAGAATATAGATGGAAGTCACCTGAGACTCCTTGAAAATTCCTGTTTCTCACTGCTTTTATTAAAGGCAGATGTGAAATGAAAATAACACTGAACTGGAAGTTGGTGTTCTAGTTAAATCACTGTCCTACTGCTAATCAACAACATGGCTTTAGTACATTTAAACTCAGTCAAACAAAACTAATACTATTATTAAATTCACTGCACAGTGAGTATAAATATACATATATGAGAAAAGGATGTGAATTTTATATATACTCAAAACCCATATATGTTAATATGTATCCTTATAAAATCCACTCCATTGAAATGAATTACTTGTCAAAATTTATGTATCTATACACAACCACAATGCAAAAAGCTGAGCACTTATTATTAATTTCTGATTCTTCATTTAAAATCTCCTTCACAAGTGACATTATATTAAACTAAGCTTCAACCAACTCAGTAGAGGGTGAATTCTTCATACCCAATCAAGAAATACTCAACTACAGTGAACATGTGGCAAAGAAAAAAAGGGTTACCAATTAATAAAAAAAAGCTAAAAACTGAAGATTCTTTTCTTCAACAGAAAAATGCAAAAGGGGGAGGCCTACAGACTCAAGTAAAATATTCGAACGTGATCAGTTTCAATATTACTTAGGTAATATAAGAATCCCCAAGAAAAAAGCAGCCATTTGCTTAGTGGTATTTCTAAATCAATCAACTATTCAAACTGGTTCAATACTATTTATCCTTGGATTTCATCTTCAGTATGTATCACTCTGCAAGATTACTAGCTCCAGGGAAACATTCTCTTAGAGTAAATAGCACATCAATTCACAATTTTCCTTTCTTAACCACCCTATGTCTTTTTCCTTCTCCTAGCTAAAATGGTGTTTGGTTTCCTTGTGAGATTACACACTCCCTGCCAATGTCTACAGAGCTATACAATTAGGGGTCTTTAGTTAACCACTCAAGCATCACTTAGACAGAGCATTTGATTATATACTGATCATCCTGAGCATCCTTTGCGCAGGTATAATTTCAACCAGTCGATGCCTGCATTAAAATTTTTGGTAAAATTAACATTTTTATATTTCCTGTATATCACAAAAATTAAGAAAAGTATGCAATTTTCAGTCATATTTGTATTTAAATAATTAGCCTGATTAGTGGTTAATGACACATTTTTAGGATGAAACAAAGCTGCCAATTACTATGTATCATAAAATTATATATGCATAAAAACAAATAATCTACTTTCTTTGTCAGGGTAGGTTGTGTGTCTACAATCCTTTACAATCAGAAAACTTGTATGGCTTAGAAAGCAAGTCATATTGTTTTATTCACCCAGAATTATTCAAACAAAAAAGCAACTAAATACAGTACCTTGACACCACTATTCATACCAAATTACTCATTCAGTATAAGTAATACAGGAAAGGATTAAAACATTCCCTGTAGGACCAACAATTCTCAAGATCAGAGTTTAGGACTTATGCCAGTAAACAAAAATTCCATGTTACCAAATCAATACAAGTACTTGGTCTTTTAAATGCTACTTTTAAACTTTTCTTTGTATAACTATTTAAAACATTTAGTTTCAGTCCTGTACATTTTAACATAGTCACCATTTTCTGCTATTATTGCTTCAAATATTTTTCCTGCATCTCAGCATGATCTTCTAGAAATCATGATATGAAAGTTGAACTTATGCTTTTGGCCCACTCTTCTCCAAAGAATTTTATCTCTATCATTCAGGCAGGAAAATTCCTAAAGAGCTACCTTCAAGTTCACTGATTCCCTTTTCAGTCTTGCATTTTGTTCATTATTGTATTTTTCAGTTCAAAAATTTTATTTCTTTCCTGTTTATCTCCCCCCCAATAATTTTGGCTTAATATTTGTTGCAGAAGTATTTGCAATTGCTTGCCCAATCAAGCAACTGGTGGATTTAGTCTTTGTCAGCTAATTTCAGCAACAGTATTATCTTGTCATAGGTATGTTATTAATTTTCCAATGTTTTATGATTTGCTTACCAACTAACTTTATGACATCATCTGTATTTTTTAAAATGTTATAAGACAGCCGGGCATGGTGGCTCACGCCTGTAATCACAGCACTCGGAAGGCAGAGACAGGAGGATTGCTGA
Organism: Thryonomys swinderianus; assembly: GCA_004025085.1. NCBI lineage: Eukaryota > Metazoa > Chordata > Mammalia > Rodentia > Thryonomyidae > Thryonomys > Thryonomys swinderianus. The sequence goes on from PVIC010005189.1 coordinate 40,037, forward strand.
GTTCGAGGCTTGCCTGTGCTACATAGTGAGCTCAGGGCCAGCCTGAACTACAAAGCGAGACCCTGTCTCAAAAAAAATAAATGTTATAAAACAAAAAAACTTAAATCCTATGTAGCAAATCTGTATTTGTGCTGATATATTTTTGTTGATTTTAGCAAGCAACTCACATCATGAATTTCAAGCTGCACATTTCAATAATAGGCTTTAATCCCACTTTCAATTCAGATTTCAAAGTCTTTGCTAGCCTAGTCATACTATTCCACTGGGTGCACCAACCAATGGTCAGTCTGCATTACGAAGTTCTAGCCTGTATCTCACACATTAAAGCCTTTCATATGCTAACTATGACTGGATCCATAAGCCCAGTGTTTCTATACAACTCCACTGGCTCCCTTTTCCAAGCTCCTTTCTCTATTTGCAATTTCCCAAGGGTATTCACCATTAATGTCCATTTCTACATCTTCCCTAGCTTGGTGCCAAAGGAGATAGGGCATGCATGTGTGTTTGTGCATGCATGTGTGTGTCTGTGACAGGGTCTCACTATGTAGTTCATTCTGGTCTTGAACTCATTATGCAACCCAGGCTGGCCTTGAACTCACAGGAATCCTCCTGCCTTAGTCTCATGAGTGCAGGGATTACACTACAACCACCATGGACAGAGTGTCAAAAGGAAAACAAAATGAGGCTGTTACTTCCTGCCTGCCAACTCCTGAGTTCTTTCTCTTCGGTTGCCATGCCTCCTTGCCTTGAAGCCAACCAACAATAGACTGAACCTTTTACAAACTGTGAGCTAAAATAAATCTTTTTTTTTTTAATGGAACTTGGTTCTGCCTCTTGGAAGCACACCTGAAGTCAGAAACGTTCTCTTCCCTCAGAGTTTTGGCTCCTGCCACATGGACATTGCCAATTGATGCAATCACCATGCTTGAGACTGGGATGGGAGAAAATGCACCAAGGGAAGGGGTCTCACTTTGTAGTTCAGACTGGCCCTGAGCTCACTATGCAGCTCAGGCCAGCTTTGAACTCACAGTGATCCTCCTGTCTCTGCCTCCATCTCCCGAGTGCTGGGATTACAGGCATGAGCCACCACACATGGTGGCACTGTAGTATTTAAATACAAAATGATTCTGAGCTTCACCTTCTTTACCATCATACTTTTTAAGGATTCTGGATCTTGCTTATGTTTACATTACAGTGTTCATGTCCAGGCCTCTGGCCACACTGATAGGCCAGGGGATTCTGTAGGTCTGCAGGTGCTATAAAACCTAATGAATGCCAATCTGCCTGCAGCTAGTTACCATATTATTTTGTCTGGGTTTTAAAACTCCATTCTGTTAGAAAGAAAGGCATAGTAGCATGCTTATTGCATATTGGTCAGAGCTAGAGAATATAACCACATCTTTTAATACATAAAAACACTGTAATTCATTACTTCTAAATTCTCAGTGATATAACCTGACCATTATTTTAATGATATTCTCTAATATCCAAGTACGTTGAGTGCTTTGGTTAGAAAGCCATAAAAAATGTATTTTCTTCCAAGTGTCTCAAGATAATAATTCTTTTGCTAAATTCCTAGCATGTAAGCCTAACAGAAACATTATGAACAAGTACTTTAGTCAAATGCAGAGAAGAGAACAGGTCCATAAGGCCACATAAAGGCCTTGGCAATCACCTGACTGGAGCAGCCTACAGCGCTTAAAAAGAAAGGTATTAAGTAGAAAAAAAAATTTCTAAGACTTCACAGAAAATATTTCTATGTTGTTTCATGAATAGAAATAATAGTAATACTCCATTTAGTCTAAAAGGAAAGTCTAATATGTACAGAAATAACCACTCACATGATAAAAAAGACAAATAAGTAGCTGTTTCAAGGGAACAAACTGTAGTAAATTAGTGGCTGCCATCACCACCTAGAGCCAGGAGGTCAGGCAAGTGGTAGACAAGTAAAGAAGAGTTGGTCAGTCCAAACTGCAAAGGGTACTACCCAGTCACACTGCCCCAAGCTCTGGCACAATAACTAACTTCCACAAATACCAATTGTGGCTATTTACTGTACCATATGCTAACTAAAAATGATGATCTATAAAGTGGGCCTTACATATAAATATATAAATTAAATAGCTCTTGTTATATTTTCAAAATGACTATAACTAAATACACAGAAAAAAAAGGTTGAAGAAAAGAGAATAGAAAAGCAAGCCATGCATATTTTTGCTATTTTTCTTTCTGTGCACAGAAATTAATTTGCTCCAATGAATGTGTTTGTTTTCAAAAGAACATTTGTTAAAAATAAAGAGAACTGGGCCAGAGATTTAGCTCAGTGGTTCCGGCGCCTGCCTCACAAGTTCAAGGTCCTGGTTTGATCTCGGAAACCACATAGAATGCTGGGTGTGGTGACTCACGCCCACCAGCAATCCATACTACATACCACAGTGCAAGGCATGGTGACTCACCCCTGTAATCCCAGCACTCAGGAGGCAGAGACAGGAGGATTGCTGAGTTTGCGGCGGCTTGCCTGGGCTCCATAGTGAGCTCAGGGCCAGCCTGAACTACAAAGCGAGACCCTCTCAAAAATAAATAAATAAATAAAATTTTTAAAATATAAAGAGAACTGTGTCACATATTGGTACAAACTCCCCAATGTTGTGTGTGATTGTGAGCTGTGTATATAAGGTACCAATAAAGTTTACTGAATAATGCAAAAATAAAAAATAAAAAGAAAGAGAACTGGGCTGGAGCTTTAGCTCACTGGTTCCAGTGCCTGCCTGACAAGTGCAAGGTCCCTGGTTAGATCCCTGGTAACCACATGCAATACCGGCTGTGGTGACTCATGCCCACCAGCAATCAGTACCACATACCACAGTGCCACCAGGTATGGTGGCTCACGCCTGTTAATCCCAGCACTCAGGAGGCGGAGGCAGAAGCAGGAGGATCTCTGTGAGTTCAAGGCTTGCCTGGGCTACCTAGTGAGCTCAGGGCCAGTCTGAACTACAAAGTGAGACCTGGTCTTAAAAATAAACAAACAAAAATAAAGAGAATTACACACAATTAGCATATGACCCAGCACTTCCAGGTACTTACAGAAATGAAACAACATTCTGGAAAAAAACTGGACAAAAATATTCGTAGTTACAGTAAACATGTCTTCCACACTATAAACTCAAATATGAGATACAAGGAAAGGCCTGGAATAGATAAAACAATGTTTTTAAAAGTTGAATTGTCTTACGCTAATTTTAAAGCATACTCTGAACCTACAATAATGAAAATATGGTTAGGAAGGATAGGCAAAAATTACAGTAAATACTGATTAATAAAATAGAGAATAAACTATTGAACATATGTTCAAATAATTTTCAACTAACATACAAAAATTTCAGTGAAGATAGTCTCAAATGGATCTCAAACAACTGAGTACTGTAACAGAAGAGAAAGGGGAAGAAAAGAAAACTTTCAGCAGGCCATGGTGGTGCACACCCACAATCCTACCACTCTGGAAGGCTGAGCCAGGCAGTTAAAGCCCAGACCATGGAAGTTACCAACTCAGCAAGACTCTACCTTGAGTGACTGAATGAACAAATGAATGTGTAGGTGGCTGAGTTTAGTATTAAAGACTCTGAGTTCAATTGTCAGTACCCTCCAAAGAAATCTTGTAACTATCTCAAACCTCAAAATGTTTGAGAACTAAATGTAAAATCTGAAACTATAGAATTTTTCCACAAAATAACGGAAAATGATTTCACAACTTCAGAGTACACGGAGGTGTTTTTAACCAAGCCAGGGAAAGGAATAATCAAAAAATAAAAATTTTAATATAATCTTATCAATATTAAAACCTAATGTCCTTCAAAAGACTTAGGAAAAGAAAGGTCAAGATATAAGCTGGGATAAAATAATAACTAACAAATATGCCTGACCAAGATTTTACAAGATTTTACATCCAGAAATATGGAGAAATCTGATGGCTTATTTTAAAATAGTCAAAAATTCCTTCAACAAATAAGCACAGAAGAACATAGTAATACCAGTAATTCACACAGAAGTGGGAATTAAATCCATGATGAGATATTACCATGTAATTAAATGAATGGCCAAACCTAATACTGACCATATCATGTGTACAAGAACATGAGCAGCTCCAACAATTACACACTGCTTGTGGGAATGTAATATTCACCACATGCTTACAATGCCACTTAGCCATTTCAGACCTATGTATTTACCCAAGAAAAATGACAAATGCCTGAAACAGGACCTGTACAAAAGTTCTTATTTGTAAGAGTCAAAGGAGAAATTAAATTTATAAAATCCAAATACACATTTACAAATACAGAAATAAAAATTGGTACATGGAAAATTCAGCAATAAATGACAACTGAACTGATTTCCAATGCATTTGTGATGACCTGCAGGGATCTTAAAACACAACTGGGTCAAAGAGACCAGATTCAAAAGTTGATCCTGCACAATTCCATTAATATGAAGCTACCTCTGAACAAGCTAAAACTAATTTACAGTGATAGAAATCAGATAAGTGGTTCAAAGACACAGGTGCTAAAGAAAATTGTCAGCAAGGAATCTGAAAAAACTTTCATGCGTGATGAACACTTCCCTCTCTCTACTCTCTCTCTTTTGAAGAGAAGGTCTCACTTTGTAGTTCAGGCTGGCCCTGAACTCACTATGTAGCTCAGATTAGTCTTGAACTCCCAGCAATCCTCCTGCCTCTGCCTCCCAAGTGCTGGGATTACAGGCATGAGCCATCATGCCCAGCAAATTCTCCATCTTGATTATGGTATGGTATATGAATGCAAACAATTGTCAAAACAGATCTCATAACTAACCAAGTTATACATTTGAAACATGTTCATTTTACTGTATATCCAAAAGCTGCATACATGCACACAGAGGTAAATACCATGCTTTATTACATACAGTGAAGTGTATACAATCAAACCTATATACCATAAAATACTAGATGAAATTCAATAAAAGTGAAATTAAGTAAACTCATACAAAGCAAAGTTTAAAATATATTTTCTGGGTTGAATCTTTTCTCATTAAATAAAATATTCAAATGATTAAATCCAAGTAATAAAAGTAGTATGAAAGGTTGGTGAGAAAAAGTTGGCAGATGCTTTAGAGATATATGGGTCTTCAATTCTAGTTAATTCAAGAGTTTTACCAATGCATGTCACAGAAATACAAGAAAGGGCACTCAGGCCTCTAAAATCAGTTTATTTCCACTACTAAAACCCATCATTCCTCAGCTTTTTGTTAACCAGGATGAAAATAGCTCTTCTATGGTAGAAAATGGGACACTACAGAATCCCTATAGATGGAATCCAACTTATTATCTTTTACCAATACTGTATTTTGTTAAAATACAGTCATACACATTTGTTTGCCACATTCTATTACTGTTCTCAAGTTATAATGGGATCTGAGGGCTTCAACGAAGCCTAGTTTTCATTTGGTCCTATACCACACACACACACACACACACACACACACAATTCCTAGCTGTTTTCTAAGGGAAGACCAGAGAAACAAATATGCTCTTTTTGACAGTATTAATTAAATCTAGAAAGTATTATTTTTATTCACCCTTAGTCTGTCTTTCTCCAGTTTCTTAAGCCTTCCATGATATTAGTTTCAGTAGTTACTGAATGTCCCTACTCTAAACATTAGTTGAAGAATGATCCTCTTAAAATCATGTGAATTTGGGCTGGAGGGTTGGCTAAGTGATTCCGGCACCTGCCTCGCAAGTGCAAGGACCTGAGTTCGATCCCCGGTAACCACATATAATGCTGGGCATGGAGACACGCCCACCAACAATCAACACCGCATACCACAATGCCGGGCGTGGTGGCTCATGCCTGTAATCCCAGCACTCGGGAGGCAGAGACAGGAGGATTGCTGAGTTCGCGGCGGCTTGCCTGGGCACCATAGTGAGCTCAGGGCCATCCTGAACTACAAAGTGAGACCCTGTCTCAAAAAGTGAAAAAAAACAAAAACAAAAACAAAACCATGTGAATTTACCACCTCAACTTAGATTACGAGACCATTGTATTTGACTTTGATACCACATTTCTATTAACAGTTTATTAAAACTTCAACAACTTCTTTTATGCTCCATCACACTAGTGAATCATATATTTACAGTGAGAACTTTTTAAAATCAATGAACATGTATTTCTTTTTTTTAATTGAATTCTTTATTGGTACAATTTATATACATCTCACAATCACATATAACATTGGGGAATTTTTACCAGTATATAACACAAGTTAATTCTCATTTTTACCCATATCCCTACGCATCCACACCTCCCCACACCCTTTATACATACCCTTTTATCTTCCTTCTGAGTCATATTTATTCCTTCCCCTCATTACATTCCCACACCAAATTTCCTATGGAAATTTCCCATTCTATAAAAACTGTCATACTTTCTAGAGCTCATCTGCATCTACAGGTGCTCATATCAAAGAGAAGATCCGGTATTTGCCTATCTGTGATCCATTTATTTCACTTATTAGTATATCCTCCAGATGTCTCTATTTGTACATAAATGAATCGATCTTGTCATTCTTTATGGCAGAATAATACTTCATTTTATTTTAAAAAACCACAACTTCTTTATCCAGTCTCCAGTTGATGGGCATTTGGGTTGTTTCCAAGATTGAGCTATCATGAACTAAGCTGCTATGAACAAGGGTATACATCTGTTTTTCCAATAGGATTTTTAAAATTCCCTGCTAGGAATATACCCATGTATTTCTTTTTAAATAAAAATTCTATGAATATGAGGAGCTATCTACATGTTCTCTTAAAACCTGTCTAGGTTGGGCCGGAGATTTAGCTCAGTGGTTCCAGCGCCTGCCTTGCAAGTGCAAAATCCTGAGTTCGATCCCCGTAACCACATACAATGCTGGGTGTGGTGACTCACGCCCACCAGCAATCAGTACCACATACCACAGTACTGGGTGTGGTGGCTCACGCCTGTAATTCTAGCACTTGGGAGGCAGCGACAGGAGGATTGCTGAGTCCCAGGCTTGCCTGGGCTACACAGTGAGCTCAGGGCCAGCCTTAACTACAAAGCGAGACCCTGTTTCAAAAAAAAAAAAACTTGTCTAGGTCTGAAGAACATGCATTTTAAGCATTTAAAACTGCTGTTTGGTAATTTTCTTGTTCTCTTCACTTATTCAAGGCCATAATTCCATCTTATTATGTTGCTTGATACAAGCTTTCCAGTTTGAAAATTATTCTCTTGACTGAAAGGAAATTGGCCCTGGCATCAAAGTCCCAAGGGGAAGAAAATTTAGGTGGGATAGAGATCTAGAAAAAGAAGCAAGAGGATGCTTTAAAAAATCCTCTCCAGTGGCAATTTAGTGGAATGGCATGGCTGATAAATAAAATTAAATCTGCATTGGGGTTCTGCTCCTTTTTAGCAAATATACTTCTGGCAAATAATTATATATATATTAGATAAAATAGGAACATATGTTCATAATATCAAAAGCAGCTCAAAGTCAAGATGTAGGGAGTCACATAATATTTTGAAATACAAAACATCACCCAATACATAGGAATTGCCTTCCCTAACATCAGCCTTCTGTCTGGAAGAATTCCATGTCTCTTCCTAATCACCTTCTCCCACACAAGTATTTCCTGACTAATATCTTAGTATGTTCAGCTAATATAATAAACAAGTGACCTCACTAGCTACTGGACTATTCTTTCATCACTTGTTGGTGGCCAGTGCGGCTATAGCAGATAGAAACGCATGGACTGTAATCATATCAACATTAGTAAAGTAATATTTTAATCTTAAGGCCACTTGCTTGTCTTACTTTTCATTGGACTCCAACTTCGAATGAGGATATTTTGGAGGGGCTCACTTCAGCAGGACATAAACTAAAACTAAAACCACACATAGAAAATTAGCATGGACCCTGCACAAGGATGACACGCAAATCTGTATGTATAAAAATATGTCCCATATTTTTAAAAGTCACTCTGTAGTACACTTCTTTTTCTTTTTTTTTGCATATTTACTGTTTGAAGATTTACTGTTTCTGTAATTTATTAACACCTCTTTCATCTAATTGGGAAAGTATTGCAGCTCCTATCAATGTCTTTCCAAACACTGAACTCAGCTTTTATAAACCAGCCTTCTTTATCTAGCAGGATAATTTTAAATAATTAAGAGATCTAAGGTCATATACAACTGACTCTTGCTAAGAATACAACTCACATAGCTGAAGCAAAAATACAGAATTAGGCTTAAATGTAGCTGACCAGATAATAAGCCTGGGTCATCAATTGGTACACCTTTCAGAAGAATGCAGAAGATTAAATCTAGTTAGTACAAATTTCAACAACCCTACCTAAAAGGAAATGCCACTACCCACCTTTTAAATGTTTCCACAAGCTTAAATGAAAAAATAGGTATAAAGTCCCTTTAAGTATTTGACACATACTAGGGTGCTGAATAAAAACCCAAGGTAAGTACTGGATGAAACAAAGCTTAAACATTTAATGTTCCGAAAAAGAACCTCTCTACAAAAACAAATCAATATTGTTCAAAATAAACTGCTTGGGATAAAACTTGGGAATGTTATCTAGCATTATTTCTTATAATCTCACTTAACCTTTTTGCATAGCAACAAAAACAAAATTTTAAAATTCCTTCACAGCATAATAGGACATTTTAGTGCCTCTTACACATAAACAAAAAGAAGAAATGCTCATTATCCTACAGGAGAGAACACACCACCTGGCCCTGTGCACATTATTCCATTCCCACTTGTGTGAGCCAGAAATAGTAGCCTGTTCTCCTTTCAAATCAAGATATTATTTCCTTCTACCAGCTATGTGGCATGAGAAGAATCTAAGAAATACTGACTACAAAGATTGCTATAGGAAAAGTTTATAATTATTCAGAACCACAGTTCCTCCCAACATAAGTCAAAATAAATAGACTAAATGTTAAGAGCTTGTATCTGCTAGGCTTCCTATAAAGATGAAAGAACTCATTCTTGCAGAGAAAAAAAAAATTTTTAAACTTGTTTCTGACCTATATAAGCCTGCTTCCGTGTTACGGATTCTGAGGTTTTAATCTCATCCTGAACACCTTTCCTCATATATGGGGGGAACCTGACCCTACCTATACATTAGGTCATGACTAAAGTCAGTGTTTCCTGTCCCCCACCAATCTCGTGTTAATTCACCATGACATACTTACCTCAACTTGGCCCTCCAGGTAGAAATACCATTGAAGTCTTGTCCTAATTCTCTGTGCCAATCCTTCAGTTTAAAAATATTTTGCCCAGTACAAGTAGCTAATGAAGCATCCCAGGTGCTCCAAATTTGAAACTTAATTCCCCTTCCCCTCAGTTTTTAAAGGGAGATAGATAGCACAACCATCATTCTGTTATACTGGACATCAAAGAAGCAGAACCTATCATTCTCACTCTCAAGATGCTCTTGATCTAGCTGAAGGGGAACACATAGTGAAATAATATTAAAACATCCATCAAAAAAAAAGCCAAAGTGCTCTTTTACCCCTTCTGTTTCATATAAAAAAATTAAAATGTCCTTGATTCCAAAAATGATATCACTCTTTATTTTGAAATTAGTAACAAGTTAAAAAAATAAAATCTTTACAAAGATAACTAAATTACCCTCCACTTCTTAACCACTTACTCATCCTCTTCCATGAAGTCTTCGCTGATTAACCAGAAGAAAGTGTACATTGTTCCAACTACACACAGTCCCAAAGGTCTTCCATACATGCCACCTGAAATAATATCATTTAACTTCCCATATAGAAAAATAAGCTATTTAAACAATAAATCCATTGAATTGGTGGGATTGTAGACTTGTGCAACCATTGTGGAGATCTGTATGGAGATTTCTCAGAAAACTAGGACTAGGGGTCCCATTTGACCCTGCTAGGAATATACCCAAAGGAATTTTTAAAAATCACATTGGAAAGACAGATGTACACCCTTGTTCACAGCAGCTCAGTTCATGATAGCTCAATCTTGGAAACAACCCAAATGTCCATCAACTGGAGAGTGGATAAAAAAGATGTTTTTTTATAAAATGGAGTATTATTCTGCCATAAAGAATGACAAGATTGAGTCATTTATGTGCAAATGGATACACCTGGAGGACACACTAATAAGTGAAATAAACATCACAGATAGGCAAATACCGGATCTTTTCTTTGATATGAGCACCTGTAGATACAAATGAGCTCTAGAAAGTATGACAGTTTTTGAAGAATGGGAAGTTTCCAAAGGAAATTTGGTGTGGGAATGTAATGTGGGGAAGGAATAAATATTCAGAAAGAAAATAAAAGAGCATGTATATAGGGGGTGGGAGGTGTGGGTGGGTAGGGATATGGGTAAAAATGAGAATTAACTTGTGCTGTACATTGGTACAAATTCCCCGATGTTATGTGTGATTGTGAGATGTATATAAATTGTACCAATAAGTAATTTTTTAAAAAAGAAAAAGAAGCTATTTAAACAATATATCTATTGAATTAAACACATTTCCCCAGTGATCTTATCTGTCACTGCTTAAATTGGCTTTGGATAGCACATATGGTTCTCTATATTGCTTGTCTACTTTTAGGTGGCTTAAAACTCGGAAAATTTAATGTTTATAGCAAAATATTTGGAAATTAGACAACATATTAAAAAATAACAGATGTCTCTCTCACTACTCTGACTTTTTTTCAAAGAGAGAAAAAGGTGCTCTTTTAAAGAGCTCTATCAATAATGTTGGACTTTGCCTTCTTGACCAGCTTTACATTTTAATATAAATATAAGGATTGTGACATACTGAATTTTCTATAGAAGACCCACTAGAGTTCAATCCTTTTGCCTCTTCTCCTACCCCAATCATCAGCAAGCTTTCCACTGATTTCCTAGCCACGTCTATTAACACTGACCATAGGAACACAGCACACATGGCCTACATTTTTCTGGAGCAATCCTTATCTCATATATTCTTTTATATGAAGTGGTCATAAGCATAAAGTATGACTGGATTTTTAAAAATCTGTAAGACTTTCTAGATTTTTTTAAAAAGTTCAATTCCTTTAAAGGAATTAGATAATGCAAAACACACAGTCACTACATTTATACTAAAGAGAATGAGCTCCTACCACCACCACAATTCGCCTCCCAGTACTCTGGAGGCCCCACGTAATGCTGAAACACTGCCTTCTAAAAAGGTGCACTTTGACCAGGGTTGGCTATATAAGAACTTTGCCTTTTACTACCAAGCTATCAACTCCTTACTACCACACAACCAGATTCTCTAAGTTCAGTCTTGAGTTCCTTATTAAAGTCAGTTTAATTCTCTGTATGCCTCAGATGTGTTTGAGACCTTTCACTACATTCAAAGTTTCTACCTTCACACCTCTGGCACACAGAGGCTTCCCTACTGCATTAACATCAAAAGCAATGCTTCTGCTGCTGCTATTTCAATCTGTTTCCTTTGATTTGTAATTGGTTTGCTTTTCTAATGGTTACTTTTTAATGGTCATTCAAGATTCTTGGGTTAAAAAGAAAAATTTAAAAAATACTTAAACCTTTTACTGAGTAACTCTTGTACTCACTAAAGTTTTGGATATACAAAGGCCAGCCAGCTGGGCGTGGTGGCTCACGCCTATAATCCCAGCACTCGGGAGGCAGAGACAGGAGGATTGCTGAGTTTGAGGCTTGCCTGAACTACACAGTGAGCTCAGAGCCAGCCTGAACTACAAAGCGAGACCCTGTCTCAAACAAAACAAAACAAAACAAAACAAAGCAAAACAAAACAAAACAAAAAAAACAAAGGCCAGCCAATTGAACTGCGTATGCTTTGCCTTCTTCCCCAGACTGTATTATCTGGTAGGCTTTTCCACCAAAACTGGGTGTACAAGATTGTGTTTTGTATATACTTGAAGTCTGAGTCTGTAATGCTATATTTTAGTCTCACTAGAGGGATTCGGTCCAAACAATAATTTCTGAAAATCTAAATATGGCACATTTACTTAGTTTCGTTTTTAGGTGTTTTTTTGGTTTGGTTTTTTATTTTTTTTTATTATTAACCAACAACTCTGCATTGAGCACCTCTCTATATCTATATTGTCACATAGTTGCAAATAGGAAACAATACTGAGCTAGAGTGAAGTATTTTTCTAAAAGCATTTAATGATTTTGGGAGGCAATATTATTTTGGGGATTGCAGGCAATATGGTCTCTGGTGCAACTACCCAACTGTCTTATAGTGCACTGCTTCAAAATAACTTGAAAGTGGTTTTGTGATCCCTTATCCAAAGAAATGGTAAATGTTTTACAGTGCAGAAGATGCTAATTACTCTATATCAACATCAAGATATCCCTCCAAATTATATACAAGTACTGCACATCAACCATAAATCAAGTTTAAAATAATGAAAATAAGTCATATTTCTTAGGTCTTGAGGGATGGACACTAGTCTGCCAGTGCAAAAGCAGCAACAGAAAAAGAAAAACTTAAATAGATATGGCTATATCATCATCAAACTTTATTTACAAGAGGCAGTAAGTCAGGCTTATCCAAGGGCAACACAATGACATGTGTGCTAGAGGTAATAAACATTAAATGGCCTTGTTAGGCTGAAGGGTATAAGGGCTCCTTATCTATAGGTGTCCTTTCAAGATACTCTAGGGATGCCTGAAACCATGGATAGTACTCAATGGTTTAGAATGTCTACATAATTAGGTTCAGTGGAGATTAACAACAATAATAATAGGACAATTTTAATGACATACTGTAACGAAAGTTACTTAAAACTTATGGTGTATTTCTGGAACTTTCCACTCAGTATGTCTGGACATCTGTTACTTGTAGGTAACTAAACAGTAAAAACTATAAAAAGGGAGGGCTAGGCATGTGTTTGAAATTTTTATTGACGCTCCTCAAGTGGCTCTTTTACCATGAACGCTCCAAGGACACTTCAGAGTAAGAGTACTCATAAAAGACTATGTACTCTGAAGGATTTAAAGTTTGACTCTATTTACTAACAAGATAGGTTGCCAACCTTTCATAATGAAGACAGAAAACGTGAGACTCCTGAGTCAGAGAGAGATGACCTTATTAATCACATCCCAACAAACAACATAGACATCAGTATATTTGCATGAATTCCCCTTATTTCAACGTGCCATAGATATATGTCTGCACAGTTGGTAGGTTTACAAGAGAGAAAGCCTAAGTAAGGGAAGCTCCAATCCTTTTTTAATCTCATTTTTATTAACAAATGCTTACAATACATAATGAACGTATTCTTCTATTGGGAGTACTGTGCATACACATATCACATCTTCACCCTTTTTTTTTTTTTGAGACAGGGTCTCGCTTTGTAGTTCAGGCTGGCCCTGAGCTCACTATGTAGCCCAGGCAAGCCTCAAACTCAGCAATCCTCCTGCCTCTGCCTCCCGAGTGCTGGGATGACAGGCGTGAGCCACCACACCCAGCGTCATCTTCACCCTTTTTACTTCTCCCTCCCCTATCCACACTCTTGTCTCCCCAGTCCCCTGGTCCCTTAACACATAGTGAGAACATTGGACTCAGGATGGAGAGACATTATCTCCATTACAGTAATTTTGTTCTACAGGGATATATCAGGACTGTTTCCCAAGGCTATTTACTCTACAAGCATGCTTGAACAAAGGTAGTTAAAGCCTGTGCTTGCAAAATATGGAGAAATACATGAGGCCCATGGAAAATTACCTTCTAACAATATATATTGTTTCTACTTCATTGTGAGCACTTGAACTTTTCTATAAACATGCTACTCTCTAAAGCTGAGTAATATAATTCACAAAAGAGAAGAGAATTTATCAACCACATTAATTAAACTGAGAAAAAAGAGGTCCAAATTTATTTATCATGTTTGTAAGAGATGTTTGTAAGCAGGACTCCAAGTAAAAAAGATGAGGCTAATGTACAGCCCTCTCCTCTACCAGGACTTCCTGGATCTTAAGCCCAAGCAGTTGGAAAAAACCCATAAGCGGCAAGGATCTACCTCAGGAACCTAAGTGATTTTCTCTGTGTATTTCTATACTGACCTTTCCTTTCAGACCAAAGTAATGCACAAGTATAGCAAAGGAAGTCTTACCAGTTACCTGGACCAGGCCTTGACTCCAGTCCACAAGGAAGTCTAAGGCAGCTCTATCATCCATAACAACCCTGGCCAGTGAAGTGATGTGACTTGAGTATCTTCTAGAGATGAAGAGGCACCACCAATCACTTCAGCTAAAGTTAGGGACTGATTTCATAACACCTATCCAAACTGCTGACTACATCCTGGAGACAACTGCTGGCAGGGTACACATAAATAATGAATCAGTGGGTCCTCTAGAAGTCCTCTCACCTCAAGTAATCAAGGTAATCCTTTACTTTGGAGAGATTGCTGTGATCATTTGAGAACTATATCATGTTTTCTTGAATTCCTAAATGTCTCTTAAAACCATTCTTATGGTAAAAACCACTATGTTTCTGAAAACTGAGCTAACAATTAATGACTGGCTTTGCTTCCCCAAGTACAGTGCCAGGAGTACATAAAGTGTGCTTGGAAAGAGGTGTTTTTTAACATCCCAGAAATAGGACCTAAATCAACGAAGGTACAGGCTCACTGCTTTATACATGACCTTCCAACAGGGTGGTTGCTTTAGGTTTTCCATTTTAGTTCAAATAATAAAGTCTTTTTTTGAGCGAGGGGTGGATTAGCTAAAAAGCCAGTACAGTCCTGTTTGTTCACACACTAGCCAGGCAGCATTGAACTATCCATGGAATGACTGGGCAATGAAGGTATACAGGACAGGGGGAGGAAAACACATCTGAAGCTGTTGGCAGGTGTTTTGTATGGGAGGTGCCCAAATTAGGACCATCTCTTCTTGTTTCCAATTGACTTCAAAGATTAAGGGAATGACAATCACGCAACACTTCACAAAGGGATATTTCTTCTTTAGGAATATCTGGTTTTGGCAGAGTCCAATGTGGCCACTCTGCCAAAAACAAGCAGAGACACTGACCTATGAAAGATGATCGCATAACTAGAAGACACTGAGCCATGAGTCTGGAATACAGTGATGTCTCATACAGAAACATTAAGTGCACCAACACCAGCACCTTACATCTATTTCTTCAAAGGGATGATGACAGGATTCAAACTGCCAAGCAACTGAGTTTCGACTGGATACATTTGAAAGCACATTATTTTTAAGTGTTCATAACAAGCACCAAATTGTACCTTTATGATTACTAAACTTATACAATAATCTGGAAGTGAGATGTTGCCTTAAGCATGTGTAACTTCCTTCAGATTAAAAGTAAAAGGATGAAGTTTTCATAACACCTTCTCTAATCTTTGTTAAGTAACCTATAATTTCAGTTATTTCTAGCTTCAAATGGTTGGTAACCATAGCTGTCAAACAAGAATTCTATTTTCCCAATATATCTTTCTTTTTCCCAATTCTTGTATACCTTGTCTGGATTAAGTAGGCATTTGGCAAATATATACTGATTAAATGAAAATCTGAAGCAAAAATTTTTTTTATTGTCTGCCTTCCTGTATACTCCCACTATACCTTAAGCTGTTTAAATATATCAAATTACAATAGAATATGAATGAAATTGTGAAAGGAAAACACTGGTTCTTTTTATTAGTGTCATTTATATTACATAACCCCCCCAAAAGAAATGAAAAACAAAACACTATGCCATTTTGTATAATCTCAGAGCCTTTTCTAAAAATGTGTTCTTAGGGACTCTCAATTAAATCTTTAAGGATTAAACCTACCATCATACCTTTATGCAAAGGAAGAGAAAGACAAAGAAAATTATCATCACAGTGGTCCCCATGGGAAACTTGAAAGAAGATTAAACAAGAAATCAAACCAGACTCAAAAGAATATTCCTGTGGAGGACACTGCAATATGATGTCCAATTTCCCTGAAGGATGACTTACTGTCCCAGGTGCTAAGAGTGCTTGGCCAGCTTTGTCCAACATTATGTCCCTTCCTGGGCATTCCAGATCCACTGAAGAATCAGGCAGAGCTATAACGGCCTAACTCTTAGCCCAAAATAGGGACAGCACAGAAGGGTCATCTTAGCTCAGAAATTCACAGCAAGATTAATCCAAGATATCACTGGACTTTAATCTCAACGCAACTTGTCCCTCTGTCCTATCTTGCTTCTTTCCTATTTCAGAGATGCTGATCCCAAAGGCACTTATAAACATCTGCACACTGAGCTCCACCTCAGCTTCCTCATGGAGTCAAATCTAAAATGAGTTCCAAGGGATACACAGATCCATGGAGCACACAAGCATTAAAATACCTGTAACATTTTCTAACTATATGTTCTAGAGGCTGAAGAAACAATACTATAGAATAAAGAAACCTCCATCCCTACTTCTCTAACATTTCTAATAAAATCACAAGTTATTTCCTTAAAATAATTAATATAGAGCAAGATGTAAAGCTTATTAGAAGACCTCAGTATATATACTTACTAGCATTATTTTCTGGGCTGGAACATTTCCTTCCTTTTAAACACAACTAGTATTTGAACACATTAAGCAGATTAAATTAACCATGGTCTTATGTTTTATGTTAGTTTCATATTTTAACTTGTAGTCAGTCATAATAGAAATTCCCCATCTATTTCTTCCAAGCAAATTAATATTCAGAAAGAAAAATTTTTTGAACTTCTGAAAGGTAGTCTTCCTTTTATAACCCTGCTTAAGGAATAACTTTCCTGAAATGTCACTGCAAAATGCAAACATGAAATGATTTAGATAGCCCGTCAATAAAAACATCATTTCATAGTTATAGTTTTCCAAGCAGCAATATGAGAACAAGAATTAATCATACAAAACACCATTTCCAGGCCCACTCTCTGCTGGTTCTTAAAAACATAATCACTTCTCTTAGAAATCATAACATTCTTTAAAACTTCATGGAGAACCTTCACTCTTTGCAAATACCTGGGCTAAACTAGGTGTGCTGGTACACGCCTGTAATCCCAGCACTCTGGAGGTTGAGGCAGCAGGTCTACAGTGAGTTCAAGGCCAGTCTGGGCTACACAAGAGACCCTATCTCACCCACCCTCCAAAAAAAGGTAAATGCCTGAGCTAAAGATACCCGCCAGCACATGAAAGAAAAAATACGCATTTAAGGAAGAAAGGAAAGTGGAGTATACTTTAGTAACACACAACTCATATTTCAATATTTAATCATCAAAAAAATTAAAATGACTGTCCTGGGCAAAAAATGTGTTAATGTCTAATGTTTCAAACTTTGCACAGTTAAAAGCTAGCACCAACTAAAGGATCAACCCACGAATTTTACAAAAAAACAGGCATTTTCAACTCTCTAAATCTTTGAGACACCAGCTTAAGGCTAACTGAAATAATATGACTAAGAATGGGGCTGTATGAACTGCACAAATTCTATTTTAAAGAGTAAAACATTAAGAATATCTGAAGATATCACATGGGAAAATGGTTAACCAACATTCAAAACTGATCTTGACCTAGTTTGGCCACACCTATCAACTTTATTACACAGATGTTTCCTAAATACTCTGCAGCTGTTTTTAAATACTCTAATTAGCTATTTTCTAATATTTGCTTTAAGGCAAGATTAAAGCTATCCTTCAGAAAGAAAGTAAACTCTGAGCAAGTAGAACTTGAGAAAATTTCCTGAAATTCAACTTCCAAGTGGCTTCTACTGCTTCTTCTCTCTCCTCTTCTTTTGTAATGCCAGTGTTAAAATGAACTTACTTGTTTTGGTGATCAGTCTTGCTATGTAGTTCAGGCTGACCTTGAACTCACTATGCAGCTCTTGCAGTGATCTTCTTGTCGCAGCCTCTTGAGTGGTAAATGACAGATGGGTACCACAATGCCCAATTTGGTGTATTTAAAAGTTTTGCACCTACAAGGAATTTACTGAAGAAACTTGAAGTTTTCTTTTTTTTTTTTTACTAGAAGTTAGACTGAATATATTCTATTTTTCTACCCACTAGCAAATAAAATGTCATCAAGGTTCTTTACTTGAATCCAAATTGTAATGGTAATTTTCCCACAAATATTTCCTCATAATTCTTTGACATCCAAACCTTTCTTTTTTGAAGCACTGAGTCATTCTCTTGGTGAAATTTTCCTCTGCAACTGTTAACTAGTCTAATTTTGTCAGAGCCTCTTCTCTACATCCTTTGCCTATGCCTGCAGCAAGTTGTGCCCTTATGACCAATCCATAGACATCAGAAAAGACTTCATGTATGCATTTTCTACAATTTTACTGTATTCTTAATTTTTAATATACTGTCACCACAGAGCAACCAATGAAGATTCTAACACAAAAGTAAAGATCAGAAGGGGGCCGGAGGGTTAGCTCAGTGGTTCCGGCGCCTGCCTCGCAAGCGCAAGGTCCTGAGTTCAATCCCCGGTAACCACATATAATCCCAGCACTCGGGAGGCAGAGACAAGAGGATTGCTGAGTTCGCGGTGGCTTGCCTGGGCACCATAGTGAGCTCAGGGCCAGCCTGAACTACAAAGCGAGACCCTGTCTCAAAAAGCAAAAAAAAAAAAAAAAAAGTAAAGATCAGAAACTCAAAATACAGAGTATGTTTGAAAAGATGATTTTGGAAATGATTCACCAAGAAAAACTCTGATTTTCTTACACGATCTCTATTTGTGGGGACCAGTGATTACGAGTACTTACATAGTAAAGACTTCAACACAAAACTGACTCAAGGGATTTAAGAA